>DWPA01000107.1:0-33997 GCA_018251375.1 Calpodes ethlius
GGGTGTTGGTGACGTGTTATTTGTGTTGTCCAAGCCACCCGCGACACAGGGAATCCTACTGCGGGGCTATGAGTCACACTTATTAATAAATACAATTTAAGCTGATCTGAGGTAAGGAGTACGGCAATAATACAGGATTAATCAAACCACTAATACGTGAATGATTCCCCTAGGTGTCAAACTAATCGTAAACGTATTAGCATAATCCACAATACCCGAATTAGCCGAAATTGCCGTTCTATTATTGGCACCTGTCGGTGTATTTACCATTAAGTGATCGTCGAATAATTACCATAAATCCAGTCTTTACACCATTAGTAGCTGTTAGATCATTTGAGAATTTTAATATGATGGTTCTGGGTTGAGAGCCGTCAACGATAACATGGGAGTCAGACATCTGGCTCCTCTTGTTTTCATGTAAATGTGACAAACAAGCAGACCAGCCACTTCGTGTTGATTTGTGATGATGAAGGTCAGTAACCTCAGAACCATTACCAACAAGGAAGCGAAGGAATCACTCATTATTGGCGCCGCGATACTGCTGTCAATCAAAACACATAAAAACATTTGTCGGTCATATATAGAAGAAATATCGTACCCAGGCGGGTGAAAATCCCAACGAGAAAGCGTTAGTTTCGCCGGAGCGGGGGGTTACAAATCCCCGAGTGTAACATCTAGTTGTATGCTCTTTACAGGAAAAGGTTTCAAAAGGTTTCCTTGAGATACTTTTACAAGCGCATCTACGGCTAGTACTCAACAACATCTCTTTTAGAAACCCTGACGATAATTCCTTGTAAGTCATGAGAAGCGAGAGACGAGTAACTATACTCGTAGGTGAAACTTGTGAAAAACTTATGAGGTACGTTTGATGTCGCAGACCTACACATCCAACTCTGTAGACTTTATTACGGAACTAAATTTGATTACAGGACTAACAGAAGACTTCGCTGCAGACATTCCCGCAGTCTAATTTCATGATTAGTGTTCAATTTTTATGTAATACCTTCTCGTCTAGGTCTTCGATGAGCAGCACGACGCCTCCCCCTCTGGAGATAAATGCCAGCGAAGACCAGCACGTTCAACGCCAGGAGGAAGCAACCCGCCCCCACCGTTACGCCGAGCGCCACCGTGTAACTACGACGGGAACAAAACTTATGTTGACAATTCTACCGATAAATACATCTATGACTACGTAACCATATACTATGTCATAAATTGTTAGGAATATATCTCGAAATTGATTTAAAGTGAAGCTCAGGCCTTCTTTATTGCTTAGTATCTGGGATAAACGTTACGTGGCAAGATAGATGGGACAACTACTGTAGCATTTTCGTTCGGCGCACTATAGAGCGTTTTAAAGATGGAAATATTATTTAGAGCTCAAACGAAGCGTCTGCTTGAAATATTAGACCATTACTCCGTAGCCAGTCCGGTTAATACGGTGAGAATCGGGTGCGATATATTACAATTATCAGCCGTATCCAGTTGCGAGAAAAAGTCGCGGATGTCTTGAGAAATGGCGGCATTAAGACATTACTTGTGAGACAAAAAGGACGGAATTCACGAAGGTAAACAAGTAGGTAAACACATTAGTGAGATTACGCGTCGCGGAACGCTGATCAATCTTGTTTATAGCGTTTAGCGCAGCGCGCGGGCCACGCCGCCGACATCTATCTGGTAGATAATTTTGTTTGCCCCCGCGGCCACTCGCCAGATACTAAAGTGCGACATTGTCTCGAATCAGCACGATACCTAACTCTTGGAGTCGTTTAAATGGTCTCAATAAAGTTAAGAGTGATGTTTAAATTTTATATTTATTCTGCACCTTTAAATCACGTTTGGTGATCGTGATATAATATGTATATACGAGTACACATTTATATGAAAGATAAATATTAGATTTTTTTTCAGACATCAATATGCACCTGTAATACTGAGTGTCGAGGTTAGTCAAGGAGTCCTCCTTGGGCGAGGGTTGCGGAGGGGGCAGCGCGGAGAGCGCGGGCCGCGCCGACGGCGACGGCTCGCACTCCTCCACCTCCATGGCCTCCTGCTCCTCCGTCGTATCTTCCTCCTCATCCAGTGCAGCTGTCGTCGTATATAGCTCGGGAAATATTTCGCCTGATTAAAAAAAATACAAACCTTATAAATTGGATTTTGTTTGATGAACCAGGTCTACAAAAGCGAGTAGATAAGATAGTCAAGTTTGTACATATGGTAAAATTGTCCAAAGCGAGTTATCGATAAAAAAGCCAACTTTTTAACTAGAAAACGTTTTGTTCCCGCGGACAAACAGATACAAGTTCCTTGTGTAATAAGATTAGTGATTAATGTTTTAGAACAATCCATTTTTTTCTACACAAAAAATGAGATATTGAAATTTGTGTAAACTTGGAAGTTAATGATTGTAAATTTTTCAGGGACGTTAACTTATGGGCATAAACATGAAATAGAGCGAGAGCAGCGATTGCAAATGTAAATAAAATTGTAGCAATAGTGTGTTTTAAAGGTCGAAGTTCAAGGCTTTAACGCGGAGTTCGCGATATCATCGGTCGTATCACATTTCCAATGTCTTTTAGTAATAAACTTACAGCTCTTAAGATTGATTCATGCGTTTGTTCATAAATTAAATAAGTCTTATAACACTGGATACAATCAAATCACTTTTCCAAGACTCAGAAAAGTGATATGAACAGGATTGATGTTGTCATCCATAACTTCACCCTCAACCGCACCATTACTCCCGTACGAGCTCCAACAGGTCGTCGCGCCGAGCGTCACCTTTATTTGCATGAAATTTCATATTGTTTTAGATAAAATTGATGATGTTTTATATTTGACGAGGTAAAGATTGACGCACTTTATATCTGCTCATGTCAATACATCAAAGGCTCGTTTTACGACAACGTCGTTAACGACGTGACTTGGCGTCTTGGGTGTTCTATTACATCAAAGTAAAGCACCATTACGGCTAATGGAAAATATACCCTTTGACCTTTCTAATAATTTAACTATGTTTATTGTTGCTCGAGTTTACGATGCAGCGTTTTACAGATACGTTATTGTTCTAATACACTTTAGGTTCAATTTATGAATGAATAAACAATTATTTTTTATTAATGGAGTTGTTTAAGTGGGTAGCGGGTTTACTATTTTTACAGGCTGGCAACTTATCACTGATGCTTCTGGCAGGCACTGTTTCGGTATCATCAAGACCGTAGTGGTAGTGATAGATTTGTAGTTGGTTAGTTACGGTGTTTTCTCGAATTGGGGTGTAAGTTCGAATTCTGCCGGCACCACTAATAAAAAAAAAATCGCGTATTACAAGTTAATTCTTGCTTGCTTCGGTGAAGGAAAACATTGTGAGGAAACTATCACACATCTGGGAGTCTTTCATACTGTTCTAAAAAGGTGTGTGAAGTTATGGGTTGTGATGATGATGAAGTCCGGCATGGTTTTGACATAAAAAGGAACTTATGGTAATAAACTCGTACATTTACTTTACAGAATAAAATTTTCGTTTGTAATTGCACAAGAATTAACAATGTCATGATCAAATAGTCAAAATCTTTCTTAAACCTATTCAACGTAGGTCCATATATTTGGTCATGGGTTTGATTTCTGGCCGGAGCAGATATTTATGTGACAGATAAATATTTGTTAGTGACGTGTTATTTGTGTTGTTCATGCCACCCGCAACACAGGGAATCCTACTGCGGGGGTATGAATGTGTTAGCGTTTATTTTTATTATTTTATTATCTTTATATGTCAAACTTTAGTTGTTCACATGGATTGTAATATCGGCGTCACTGAAAATGATGTATGGTCTCCAACTAATACCAACATTTTATTGTGTACTAAATACTAAAGCACGCCATTATTTAGGGCGGAACGGTCTCCAGTTGGCTCTCAACAACTGTCCTTTTACATCAGATTCGCAACAAAATGAACACTTACTACTCGTTTTCTTTAATTTGTTCAGTTCATCGAAATAAATTTGCTGAAGACGAAAATGGTAGCCTTTTGCTTCTTGGTGGCTTGCCAACGATTACGTCAAGAACTGGTACAACAATAAAAATGGTTGAAATTCTAATACTAGTATAATAATTATGACTTAAAATAATTTCTTGTAAAGACTTGTGACATGTCGGGTATTAGGTACCGTGGCTAGTGAGATATTTAAAAAGTTCACGTTACGAAATATATAATACATCTCATTCCTTGTCACAATTCATCGAACTAACCTCCACCCGCTCCTCCTTTAATTTGTAACTAAGTTTATGAATGACCTAAATATAATTGTGTATGTGTATCTGTGTTTCGTATCTTCTATATATATATTACTGCAAACAATGCAATCGGAAAGTTTTGGGCCGTTATAATATTAACAAATCCCCAGCAAAATTCATGCATCTCGTGGTCAGGTACATTTTAATTCCTGCGTTCCCGCCCTACGCTTACTAATAAAACGTTTAATATCCAATTAAGTTACTGCGCTCAGTTGTTAAAGCATAATTATAAATTTAATACTTTCATTGGGCGAGTTTCACTGGACAAATTTGTAAAACGAAGTTGTTCATTACACCATTATGTCGACGTCGTTCTGCAAAGGAAACGCTGTCATTATGTGCTCGGTCGTATTGAGTAACAGCTTTGTAGATATTAATATTGCTATACTGTTTAAAACGTTACGTGAAAATATTAAACTTAACGACGTGTTGTGAAACAAATTGAACCGTACGTGTATCGTCGTGAATTATAAACGAATGATAGCAATTAAAATAAAAAAGATAGACATCAGGTTGGCCCCCTGTAAGGAAAGTTTTTCTTTTGAGTGCGGGCAAAATACGTGGAAACCAAAAAAATTACACATAAATTGCTAAAGAAAATGCATTCCCCATACAAATATTCATCCCTTTCAAACTTTTTTTTTACAATCAAATGTACTCTATGTCCATTTCCTGGTTGTAAACTACCTCCTCACCAATTATCAGCCAAAACGGTTGAGCCTTTCGTGAGTAATAAATAGTGTAACTAAACACGAAGTTCTTTTATGTGTATGTAGATAATGTAATATTATGTAGTAATTTACAAATAAGATCTCCGTTGGAATGCGCAGTCCGTCGTGCCAGATAACACTGCAATTCAGTATAATAAAACATATCCAATCTCAAATAGAAATATAGCTCTACGCTAATAGTAATAGTTAGCAGTAAGGTAAAGTGCGCGTGAATGTAGGTTGATATAAACCTTTGGGGCTTATCACGATAATGTCAAATTGAACTGCTAATATTATTGAAATCGCGGTTAGCAGGGGATACATTACTTCTTGTTATTCTATTACAATTTCAGGTGTAGAAGCTGATTAATGTATTTTAACATTTAAAATAGAACGAGGCTAGAAAGAAGAAAACGGTATTTTGACTAATTCTAAGAACTATAGATAACTAGATGTTGCCCGCGGCTCCGCACGAGTCTAAGAAGAGAATACCAATAAAAAGGTTGTTAATTCCTTTCTATCACTGGTTGCTAGGCAACGCTTTGTTGTTAGTCACTTACTTGTATTTGGCTAAAATCTCGGATATTTCCACAAGAATGAGATGTTTATTCGCAGTAAAAAGTAGCCTATAGTACTCCCATCTATCTCCAAACCAAAAATCAAACCACAGCGATGCTCCGTTGTGCCGTGAAAGAAGGATGGACAAACGTACAATCAAATAAACAAACAAACACACTCTTGCATATATAATATGAGTACTATCTACGGATAAGCGAGTTGTATTTCATACTGTTGGAAAATATATTATTTTACTTATCTTGTAATTTTTGTCACGGATTATTTCTTCGTTTTTTTTTTAAATTTAAATAACTTTAAAAAGAGTTTTTATGTTGTAGCAATTTTTGGTTTTTTTGTTACTTTGATTGACGGAAATGTCATGTTAAAAATAATAAAATGTTGTTAATTGTGATGGCTTCAATTAGACTATAATATATTGACATATGTAGTACTGTACGAGCTAGTTTTGTTTTCCTTATAATAGAGCAAGGAACCCAGCCCCAATTGCCTATAAAGAAATCAATATGCCTAAAAAATATGCCTGACAGGAGCCTATAAATATAGTTTTAGCATCTGATACTGCATAATTGTAAGAGAAAGGAAATAGTTTTCGAAGTGAGCCGACTGAGAGCTGCATAAAGAGTATTATGTACAAAAGCATAAAGTATGATCGTGACACTATCAAGTTGTATAATTAAGTTTCCCGGGGCGCGGAAAATCTTAATTCCGAGTTCCAATTAACAAGGTCGGCCTGATGAGTCGATACATAAAGATTAACGCGAACCTCCGCACTGCACCATCCTTCGGAACCAGATGCGGATAATTTGAATGCTCAATCAGCCGGGTGAGTGGCTCCCACTCCATACTGACTATATATTCGCTTCGTCAACACGAGGTATGGGAATATACGTGACCTAAAAATCTATATTAAATTAAGAAAAAGTAATATAAAAATGAAAGTCTGTTTGTAATTTCGAAATAAGACGAGAAAAAACAGAAAATTCTAAATAATAAAAATTTCACTCGTTACGAACGTCGGTACGTGCGAGCGCAAGTGACCATCACTCCAAGGCGCTGGGGACGATGGTACAGATGAGGCGGTCTAATCTGGATTGTATTATCTGGTTGTTGTTTGTTTACGGTACCTACTCAAAGAAATAAAGACTTTGGTACGTAATTTTTTTCTAATTTGTACACTGTAACTAGTTCAAGTGGTCACTTGTACTAATTCACGTGTCGTAACGCTACTTAGTTTACATCAAGACAAACTGGTCACATAAATGCAAACGTTTCTATTTTTAATCCATTACGAAAAAAGGGGTGTTGTAAGTTTGACGGGTCTGTTAATGTGTCTGAATATTGTCAGTATGTGGCTCTGAAGAAATGGTAAGATTTGATTTCGGTTTCTCTAAAGTATAAAAATAAGTTTAACAGGTTGTCTTTTTGTTTAATACTCAGGTATAATAACATTTCGAATACCAATCATATATTTTCAGTTATGATAAAATTAAAAGGTCCTTTTTGAGCTTAGTATTAGCTTGTTCTCTAAATTGTTTCTTATAAAACCTGTCGTTTTGTAAAATATGATTTTTGCATCATATCACGTCTAAAGTACTAAAGTACATATGAAAAAACAAATGAACAATTAATAAAAGTTAATTTCGAAATGGCTTAACACTGAGTGCAGTAGTGTTGCCTCTTTGTCATTCATATTTTTCAGCAATTCCTAAGAAAAGCAGCGCAGGTGCAGCTAAACACCCGCATTGTTCCTCTCCTCTGTTGTTAGTCCCGCGCCGCGGCCGGCTGCCGTGTATTTTACATTTAGTTTTGAATAACCTCATTGTTCTATTCGCGGTACGTCGCGGTCGTCCGACTTAGTAAAACCGGAACACAACACTGGGATACTAACAGATTTATTAAAACGTAGTAATGATGTAATTACTCTCACTTCTTGTTCTACTTCTTTTGTAATGCCCTGCCTCGACACCGGGTAATTTGATCTCCAGCTCAATGCTTCTACTAAATTAGTAAAAAATCATTAGGAGCAACGAAGCTCGATACACCTATAAATGTACCAAGTGAATATCTTCTATACCTAAGATTAAACCCGGACCCTACCGTTATACAGGTCCATTACGCTACCACAGAGGTACCGACGAGATGGGAATAAGATCTTCTAGTGAAGTAACAGCGTTGACTCTGTACTGGTTGCGATAGGTTTTATTTACTTTTCATTTCCCACGTATCTTTTTCTTGAATTTGTCTACAAAATGTATTCAGGGAGAGTTGAGTGCTATGCAAATCGCCTCCTTTGTACACACACTCAGCCATTTATTCAGTGAATCAATGTAGGATTAACTAAAACAGTTTTATTAAATACTTTTCCAGCGAGAAGTGCTTTCAATTCCGTTGTAGCTAGTTATTAATTCATATGTTATAATTTAATATATATCTGCATCATTCGATTGATTCATGGATACATCAAATCAATCGGTCGTTTTAAAATTATTCGTGAATCTTTCCTAGGTTTCCTTTTATCCTGTATATTTATTTTATCTTGGTAAACCAATGTATAGGATATCAGTTCGGTATTTTTCGTTTTAACGATCCTAAAGCATGACAAACAAACCTGCGGTGTGAGGTCCTGTCTGCGCGGAACACATGTTTATTTGAACTTTGTTTTGTAACTTGGTTTTACGAACACCTAAATTAATGCCTATCAGCATTCTCTACAAATGGTAGCTGACAATAAATGGATCAACGAAAGTTGAAATTGGAAATTTAAGGCCTCAAATTACATAACCACAGTTTTATTGTTATCTCATACAATGAGTTTTCAATTGCATATAATAAATTGCAATCTTATTCATTAACAAAGTAACAGAGTAAAACTATATGTTTTAAAGATCTACGGGGCATATTTCTTTGTGGCTATGTTGACCAGTCAAACTCAATTGTTTTTCTCATAGAATTAAATAAATATATTATTACCGAAAGCGATCGAAAAATTTCAATACCGACTGAAAACTGTCTAACATCACAAGCCAGTGGACGGCTTTGCTCTCAAAACCACTCTTCGTAAATTCAATATGTATATGTCGGACTATGAAGGAAGAAAAGCAAATCGGAACGCCAATGCTATTTTGAATAGTATTCGATGGAATCTCCGTCGTGATACTGACAGCGGACCAGATGTTCAGATATTCGTAGAAAGTCTTAGTATAAGATTCAAAACAGTCGGCGGGTTAACGGTGGAGTGAGTAGAATCCATTAACAGTACAAGTTCTATACAGGGAAGAGTAGTATCATAATTATCGTTGTAACTGTAATCGTGTCGGCGGTTGGATCCTTATTGTCTCATAGGTTGTATATTAGATTGTATATTGGAGATGGTGCGACTGGCGAACTATGGGAGATGTACACTGAAAAAGGTGCAAAAATATAAATAAATACAATAACATTGTAGGAAGCAATAAACCACGGATGTATGGTTAGCAAAACAAAGTGGTGTACCTGCGGGCCCCGTTCGTTCCACAACAATAGCTATGAGCGTACGGTTAGCAAAACAATGAGCGATAGCAAAGAAGGCAGCGTCGGGAAGTGGCAATTACCGGAGAAACATAATAGCATCATTGTTCGCCGCAGCGCCAGCGGCTCGCTCTACGACGGAAGCTCGTATTGGCCGCACCGACACCGCCGGCCGCCTCGGGTACTGGCCAACGTTATTAACATTCATTTGTTTACATCGTGTACCGCTACACCGGCTTGCTATAGTCTAGAGATTCCAAAGTTGCTCTCCCGACTGCAGGGGTTGTTGAGTTCAAATCTTACACGCATCTCTAATTATCAAAAAAGTTATGTGCGTATTACAAGTTAATTATCACTTGCTTCGGTAATGGAAAACATCGTGAGAAAATCTGCACCCCTGAGAGTTATCCATAATATTTTTTTACGTGGATAAAGTCTGCAAATCTGTCTAAAAGACGACGAAAGAAAAAAAGACTATGTTCTGTACCCCTTACATTATGAGAGAAGATCTGAGCCCAACAGTCGGACACATATGAGATGTTATAATGATGATAATGACACAAGCTTTCTCATTGTAAGCGAGTGCCAACAATTTGTCATAAACTATAGTAATAATAAATCTGTAACAAGATCAAATCAAAAATGTATATGTTATGTTCAAAAACGGATCTTTACATAAATCAGGGAAATCATAAATATTTTGGGAATTAACTACGCTATTATGCAATTATGAGGCTTTCATCACAATATACCTGCTCGTAAAATTTGCAATGAGGATACACAATTATTCAGAACAAAGGGTGCCTATGTGTTGTGTCGTGAATGGTTATTAAAGCAGGTCCCCAATGTAACAATAGCCTCATGTAAGTGTTGCTTTAGAGTACTTATTACAGAGAATTTGCGGAACAATTCATGCTACATTGGCAAAGGGAATTGTCGCCCGGCGCCAGAATATCATGCCTCGGGAGTGATCACGCTCCGCTCATTTTACATATTTAATAAATAAAAGCAGTAATAAAACTTGAGGAGTATTCTCCGACAAACGATGTCGTTTAATAGGTACTTGGAGTTAATAAAATTACCTTCGAGTCCCAGCTCGAGAATCCAAAGTATCGTAATTTACACTCAACATCGTTCCAAAATAAGTTTCCTTGGAAACGTTACCCAATGAGATCATCGACATCTACTCGATTTATCCGGATTAGCTTCCCCCTTTCAGTCAATCGTATCGCTTTCCAAATTGTCGGCGTTATTCCAGAGATTATTCCTTCCGATTCGTTTCATCGTACAAATTATGTAGGTCATGTCACCCGATATGTGTCGCTCGATTGATTGGGCGCTGCCGCAAATTGGTGTTTGTGTTTTGGCTCGAGAACAGATGTCGACGCAGCCACGTCACGGCTGATATATTTAATTCCGTATGTGCTGCATCAGGATGGGAAATTTGATTTATCGTCAACCTTAAAACAACAGAATACCAGCGCTGCAGGTACTCTACAGTAGGAACTGCAGCACCAGCTGAGTAAAGTTCTACCTTACAGAACAGTGCTGCAGAGCTGGCAGATATGGTGGAGCAATGCAAATATATCTCACCTAGAATACATATACTACACAAATAAATTATCTTCCTTAACACCTCGGCTTTATGTTTGACCTGCAATGTTCTTATTAAAATTATTTCCATTTTTCTTTTTAAAAACCTCATTCGTCTGTAGCTTTTTCTGTGTATTCCAAAAAACCCTTACCTTGAAAATGTCTTCGGTTAAGAATAACTGGTATCTAATTGTCTTCAACCCGTTAAATAACTTCTGCAGGATACGGTTTTCTTTTCCAGAGAAGGCTTCGATCACTCAATTCTAATCCGGATTGGTGAAGATGTTCGTGCTAAACCTAAATGTCGGAAGTTTTTACGCCTTCGGCCTTCCACATAAGCCATTTGAAACAACCGATATCTAATGATAACAACCGGAGTCGAACGGGAAACAAAAGGGTTACTGACAAAAGCTGATTTGCTCGGCTCATCAAGAACCAACTCCAGCCGAGTAATAAGTAATTATTTTGAGCTTACTGATGAATATTCATTCCTTACTTTTCACTCCCAAGGGATAAATCATGTACTAGGTAGTAAGACCCATATACGGTTCACCTCACCTATTTCCATCGTGAAATAATTGCCTCCATAGCAATAATTTTCCGGGTTAAGAAGGGCGATTACATTTCTATAAAAGACGATCATTTGACTTCAGGGGGAACGAAGCATCTATGACAAATGGCAAGTGTAACAAATTATTAACGATTACTAACTGGGCGATAACTAATACTTACTAACAGGATTATTCTACACTAATAATTCTAACGTCCTCTAACTAACGAATAATAATCAAATGGAATTCTTATTAACATCTAATACTAACAGGACTTACTATCTGAGTACAGTCCCTCTCGCAGTTCTATTCAAAGGTATTTATGGATCGCTGGGGATGGTGGTACGGCAAGCTACTACGGTACGCTTGCTATCCTTACCCATAAAATAAATAACCAACAATTACTTAACGATTTACATTACTGAGTGTTTACTTTATAAACAAATGATAAATGTAATTAGAAAATGAATAAACATCAGATTTGTATTCAGGCGGCCGCAGTATGTTTCGTGGAAATCTACTGGATAGCATTATTATAATTTAACGGCAGCTCCAACATTAACTTTTTCCAGTAGAAAAGATAAATTTGCAGAAGGAGATGTGGCTGAACGGTCGCATCCCGGGCGAGCGAGCGGGCGGCGAGCTCTAACTTCATCAAATTAAAGGAACGAATAAATTAATGCTAACTCGTTAACGTATTTGAAATTTCTTTCACATATTCTTCGTTAACAGCTAGAGACGTTAGTCCTGGAGAAAAAAAAAACTTTATTATAAGTGCTTTTATATTATAGAAGCAGTACAAGGAGCACAGGGTATCTCAGCATAAATTCACGACGGTTACGTCATCCAAATGTAATGGAATTAGTGAGAGTGACACAATATCGTAGACGACAAACATACCGACGTAATAGAGACAGTACGGCCGGTCAATGCTGTTATTTAATATTCCAAATTGTATTTTCTGTTTAACTGTAATACTTGATATTTTTATGGAACAGTTATCGAGATACACGTATTTTTCTTCGACGACAATCCTACAATGAGGCCCTAAAAGTTATTCATATCATCAGGCGGCGGTTAACGTAATAGCTCGCCCGATTCTATGTAGGTATTTTATTTAAATATACATTCATAGCTATCTATATATATATATAAAAGAAAGTCGTGTATGTTACACTATTTATAACTCACGAATAGCTGAACCGATTTAGCTGAAAATTGGTGAAGAGGTAGCTGAGAACCAGGAGACGGACATAGGGTACATTTTGTTGAAAAAATACAGGGTTTATAAGGGATGAATGTTATGTGTTTTTATATTACATTACAAAATCATAAGAATTTGTCACACTATCTCCAGTTAATATGAAAGTTACAATAATGGATGGCATTTAGTATTGTAGCGCGAAGGACGGCGCTGCAGGTACGGAACAAAGCCGCTCGTGCTCCGTCTGGAGTGGAGCGATCGCATTTATTGGATGATTTAAATTTCTTCCTTCAAGTTTTAGCGCTCCGCTCGTTAAGTTTAATGTTCAAACATTCGCAGTTTGTCTACAAAATGTTAAGAAAATTTATATAGTTTATTCTGGATCTCTCCTTTTATTCCGTAGTCAAAAGGGAACCCTTATAATTTCGTCATGTCTGTCCGTCCATCCTTAGCAGAGAGCAAAGCTCTGTAAAACCTAAAAAGCTGTAATTAGTCCATGGGTATACAATAATTATTACATTCGATATGGTGGAACCAAATAGTAGAATAAATCTTGAATACCAGAGAGTGAGGTATCGTTGAAAATGTATTTTAAAAATATTATAGGCCTATGAAAACCGTTCGAAATATTAAGCTTTCAAGTGCTACATTTATTACAACAACAAGTATTTAACATCAATAGGTATGAATGCTTTAGTAATAATAAGTGGAAAGCATTAAAAAGTAGGTATTTTTATTGAAATGTAGCAAAGTGCTCTTAAACTTGGAAATGTTGCCTGAGAATAAACCAATATTTTTTATACTTTCTGATGATTCTGCATATAGACCAAGGTTTGTTCTACTGATTTGATATGAAAATATTACATTGTAATATTTTTTAATTTTCGACATTAAGTTATTCACTGATCAATTATTACACGTGTTTTGTTATTTATTACAAACAACTGATGTTCGATGCGCGAGTTTTATAACTTTACTAAAACCGGACTTCATCTGACCTCATAGTTATTATAAATGTTTGTAAATCTGACACGTGATAGGATTGATGGCCTTACAATTGTCTTCAATGTTATCAGTCAAGTCCTTCAAAAGCTATTCAGCTCCTGATTAATTGATATACCAACAATCCCCCTTATCCATGAAGGTTGCTTTCATTAATAACGTACATATTTAAGTTTCGTACTAAGAGGCAGGATTAATGTGAGTTTTTTACTCGTCCACTTCCTTTGTAGTCGGCACCTTTGATGTTACGCTGCCCATTGAAGACGATGACCAATCACCAAAGTGGCAATGGCCGCTCGCCTGATCGTTTGTCGGCTATGTAGGCACTGTAGGTGTACAGGATTACAGTACTCAGATTATCTTTATTTTCAGTTTATTATTCGAGGACAAATAAAATGTTCTTTGTATGTTTATTAACTCGACATTATTACCACTGCCGCTGACGACGCTGGTGTCTGGCGGCATTGTGATATAAAAGAGGTTATTTCATAATAAATTGATGTTTGCTGAAAATTGTTGCTGTAGAAAGGTTAAAATATTGATTGTTACAAGTTAAAATTGTTCTCGCTTTTCTAATAATAATTTCTTATGAGTAAAGGTACCTAAAAGACATAAAATCTGAAGTCTATTCCTAATCATTTGGCCATCTTAGGTAATTAAAAAAATACACGATTGAGATGAAAGGAACAAAATAAGTGTAGCACCAACCAGCGAACATGTCGGGATGGACAGACCGGAACTGGTGGTGTCTGGGCGCCGCGCCCGGCCGGTGCAGCTGCGGGATGAGGTGCAGCCACAGCGCCATCTTGTGGCCGCGGTAGTGGCTCTTCACCCTCAGTTTTGTGCCTGGTGGGACCATTGTTTCAAGTCAATAATCACTGATTTGTAATTTTCCAAATCTTAGGGGGTTCAGAAATGTAATACAACACCCAAAAATCTAAACAAACATTAATATTGAAGGGTATGTGAAGGTATTTTTAAGAATCATAAACTTTCTCTTAGTACATAAACGTTACAAAGCTTAATGCATTCACCATAATTCATAATTATGTCTCACCTATACTTAAGTACTGCTGAGTATTCAGTTCGTATCGTGGCCACGAGGTAGCCCCGTCCTGATGCTTGTCTTCTGGACGAGGAGAAGGATCACCGGTCTTTGCGAAGGCGGCGAGCAGGGACACGGTAGACTCTGCCACTGCCACGTCTCCTCGAGAATAGTTCCGCGGGTTGAAGGGCATGCCACCGACCAGAGGCAATCCCAGGAAGTATGGAAGCGTTTCGCTAGTAACACTTCCTAATCGCTAAGAAAGTAATCAAGTATTTTAAATATCAACGAACGGGTTTAGATTTTTTTTGTTACAATAACATGCCACAAAGGTGGTCAACAGTTTAGCTGACACACTAATTAATGGGAATAAATTTTATTAAAAATAAATTTATAACTGAAGCCAAGTCTTCAATTAACGTTTTAATCAAGTCGCATTTATTTGCATCCGTCAATACCAAAGTTAACGCAGATTTGTCAGCAGCATAAGAGTTACTAATTAAACAACATACTTTAGTAGTAGACTTCATAGAGAGCTGTGAATAAGTTAGATAAAAGTAGGTGTACCTGTGGATATTCAGCGTCCTTGGTCTGATGTGCGAAGTGTGCGAAGTATGTCCTCGCGCCTCGCTTGGCGTGCAGCTGCGCGACCCTCAGCGCCGGTGCGGCCACGGCGGCGTCGCTCAACGACTCGAGCGTGGCGTCGCGGATGTTGATGGGGTGCTGGATGGGCTTCTCCCAGTCCGTGTACTCGTTCCGGATGGCCGCGAAGATTTCGTTGCGGTGGTAGCGGTACACGTTGCGCACGTACGTGCGGAGGATGCGGTTCCTGTTCGATGACCGAAACCCAGAAGTGCTTAGCAAGCGACAATAAAGACATTGGTGATATTGGGTAGGTATTTTATTACACTCTACACTTTTTCTATCGGAACATAAGTTTAACAAAAATTTAATTAGATATGATAATGTATAGAGGTTATATTTGGCATGATAATTATGGTGCAAAGATTTTGGTTCGAATTTATTTATTAATAAATTGATGTTTTATTTATCCCCTTTTAAACAAATCAGGTGTGATTTAAACATCGTCATCAAAGTCAACTTCGTAGTGTACTGTCATTGCAGGTCATCGGTTATAAATAAATAACTTAGTGTATTCAGAGCTCGGAAGTACGTGATGTAACAATTCGCATCAATCATTATTAACGGCAGTTTGTAAAAACAGTCCACGTACTGTAGATCAGTTCGCTGCGTAAACAAACGAACAATTCAAGACAGTGAAATGAAAAGACTTCTCTAAATTTCCGGGCTGAAATAAAATAAAGGACTTAATCTGGGAAAGACATAAATTTCTTGGAAACTTCAACTCGGAAGCTGTTAGCCGATAATCCAATAGCGAGATTTAAGTCAGCAATTTCAACCTCGAGCCATTATTGAATCCAACTAGTCGCAGACGTTCGAGGTCAATTTAACGTCGCTTAGGAAATCCGCTGCGGTTCGGCCACAATAACAACTTGGACAATCTACTCTAATTGGAATTATCGCTGTCGATTCGTTGCCTAATCGGAAACATTATTTCACACCTCAGATTAATGGCAATGGTAAGATCGTGTTCGGTGCATGCGGCGCGGCGCCGGGGGATATTGACAAACTCTGGGTAATGGCTGTATTGATGTTTATAACCGTAGCAAGATTACTTCCACATTTTACGCTGTCATTTCACGCTGTACGCTGACATTAATGAATTCTAATATTGGAAATTGATTATGAAAAGTAAATTAGAAAACTGAAAAGAGATATTTTTAAGAAATATTTTATTTTATATATCTTATAATATTTGAATAAATGATGAAGAACAAAACGCTCTATAATTTACCGTAACCTCTAACTTTTCAACTCCTAGACAAACTCAATTATAAAGTATTTTCAAATTTATACAAGTATCTGATGGTTTTCTGTGTAAAATATGAACGGATCTACTTTTAGGGTTACCTGTCCCGAACGTAACCTTTATAGTTTGGCTATATTCGTACGTCCGTCCTTGGCATAGTTCAGAGAGTCTCAGAACTAGCAAGTTGTAATTAACGGTTTTCATTTTAATTTCTTAATATATTTTTTTAAATTTTTTGGGTACTGGGGGGTAGGACACATGTTACGTACGGATGTTTTTATTCTCGTCCACGTTATTGTATGTACCTCTAGTATCGTTGGAAAGATAATTCAAAATCATTGCAGGGGTGTAAGGATCGTTTTTATTCCAAGAATCTCTTTGCAAGAGCGTTAAAGGGATAATTTTTAATTGAATCAAGTATCCGAGGTTCTCCCACCGCCTTTTATTTAAATTGTTGGACACGTTAAAAATATTCACGAATACAATGGAAACTAATCACAACGTTAACAAGTTAATGAATAATGGAAAGTCGAATCTTACACTGCGCGTGCCTCGACACACACTTTACTGAATAAGAACTACTTGTTCTTACCCTCAGAGTTTGAAACTTTAAATGTGGTTTTAAATGTGTTGTTCCAATAACAATTCATTTTTATGATAAACGTGTATGTTGTTTACTTAAAGATTTTATGTTCTTGTTATTTAGTTTCTTGTTTGTATGTTTTGATTGCGACACAGAAGTTTAATATTTTCATTGCTCCATGAAATTGTAGACATGATAATAGGAAATTGATTTCAAATTTATACTTCCGCGCGATCTTAATAAAAAGAGGCTTGATAAAGTAACGAACAAAAAGTGATAATATGAAACGTGTACAGTGTTGAGTTAGTCTTACCTGTGCTCCTCCTCAAATCCATGCCGTATGTCATCGTCGCTGAAGAACTGGTAACTCTCGGTGGTGGTGACGACCACAGCCAGCGAACATTCCAGAAACGTTTCACTAGCATGCAGCGCCCGCGTCGGGGCCTGGCCCTGCACGTCCCTCGTGCTGGGCACAGACGGCGCCCATCCTGCCAGGAACCTCGCTCTCGGAGCGTCCACCGCTAATAAAACCGGCAAAGGGCGGGAACGGATGCAAACTGCTAACCTGATGAATAAATGTTACTTTAGACACTATTCTGAAGAATCAAGAAAGAAATAAAATTTATTAATTAGAAGTATTTATCGATAAAGGAATAATTTCTAATGAAACCGAAGGTTTAGTTTAAAACGTGAGGGCCGCAGCATACGTGGCTCTGATGTGAGACATCTGTACGGCGATCGTTGCGATGTAATCGCTCTTACCTGAGCGATCATTATCGTAATCGTGGTTGTTTTATTAGTGTATGTGTTGCTTACTTCCCGCTACTAATGTTAGGCATGTAAGAAGTCCCGTACGCCGCATATGGACGAGGCGCGAGGACTGTTCGCCGGCCTCACAGAAAATTTATGGAGTGTGTACGGACGCCGCGTGGCAGACGTTAATTATAATAGGTTCTAGAGTTCCATATATTATTGTCTAACAGCGGCCGGCCGTGTGAACGCCGCGCGCCTTTTCCGTGAGTTGTATCAAGTTCCTAATGAGTGGTAATAATGATGTTCGAGTTAATGCAACCTAATTTAAAGTATATTTCGACTGACAACACTGTATGTAGATCAAAACTCTCTCTGTCTATCTGTCGAAATATAATCACGTCAAAAATCTTTTTTTGGTATTCGTAAGTGATTCACGAGAAGGTTCTGATACGTATTTAAGGTGAATAATTAAAAAGTAAAATAAATAATTAAAAGTAGGGATAGAATGACATAAATATAAATTTATAATCTGAATATATCGAGCAGCCTGCTCGACTCGTAGCTAAGTGTCGTCAATACTGGCAACGCTACACGCACGAACACGCGTTTTGGCAGTCGTTCCGATCTGGCTAATGTCTGGCAGGATTATCGTTAGACACAGCTGCCGATAATTTATAGTAAGCTGAAATATTCAGCAGCCGTTTCCAAAATTACCGAAATTGACTTAAAGTTCATCGGTGGCTGCAAGACTTTTATGCTTTTAAGTAACACAATGAGTTACATTCTACCACGCTGCCTTGCGAGATAGCGAGGTGGTTATCTCTTATCCAATAAGACCCAGCGATGGTAGATCTAATAAAACGATCGGCTCAAACAATTTTACGTCCGGTATCACACAGTCTCACCATCGTGCTCGGTATTTACGTCAATCGATCGCAGGGACTGTAAGTTAAGTACAATTAGGAGCGTATCCGTTGAATACGTTGAAATAATTATACCATACGATGGAATATAATACACGCGCGATGCTTTTAATCATATCAATTGCTTTATTACCGGTAGACGATCGTGTTTCATTCGATATAGTGTTAACGCAGTGCACTGATCTCGTTATTATCTATTCAGTAATATTATATAGTATTGGGACAATCGCTTATATGGAACACTTGGTTTTGCTGCGTTAATGGGAATGATGACCACGTAGCATTTGACAATTTACAGAAAAATCTTCTGAATTCTGCCATGGACCATGGAGCAAGTTACGGTAAAAATGATGTACTGCATCGTGTGTAGTGAAATCTACGTTAAACGGTCTAGCTGATTAGGTGTTCCTTTTGGTATCTACTGTGAAATGTCGCTGTGTGTAAGACTCAGTAACAATTATTATAATTATCCTATTCAGCTACCGACGTAAAAAGCAGAAAATTACATTCACAACCATTACAAAGTTTTAATTATACCGACATGAATAAATGTTTCGGTTTAAAGAAACTTTTTAAGATTAAAACTTATTTAACAGATAATACGTGTGTATAATACATGGGGTAGAGTTGCGTCTTCAGTTCCAAACATCAAGGGATGGTCAACGTGAAAACTGTATGCTTATTGAACAATTATAGAACAAGATATTAATTTACTAATTAAAGTTTAAATCATTTCTTTAACATGTCTACTAAATTTGCTTTCTTCGTGTTCTTTGAAAGAGTATTACATAATGAATAGTGCGGCGAACCTTATGGAAATATCGTTATCACGCTCTACACCTTTTCAAAGGGTTCTGGGTTCAATTTCTACCATGACAGAAGGTTCAATAATGAACCCTAAATTTTTGCCCTCAGTCCGGGCGTACAGAACCTAAAAGTGTGGAGTAATGAGTGTGTCGCGTTATTTTTTTTTATTTTGATAATGTTACCAATGCTCGTCCCCCGCGGAGTCCCTGGGACACCGCAGCGCCTGCGCCGTGTGCTCGCGGGCCAGCGCGGGGTCGGGGGCCAGCGCCGCGGGGCTCAGCGCCGACCCGCTCAGCAGCAACACGCGAGATACTAGACCTGCGAGTAACGTGCCTATGTATTTTACACGTTTTACACAGTAATACTTAATGTAGCATTCCATAATATATAAAAGTTCAGATAAATATGTAAAAGTCTTTAAAGTATGTAGCAATCAACTAATCCGATGTAAATGTATTTCACAGTTTTATTTTATAACGCAAACAGATCAGACAACCAAATAATATCGAGTGACAAATTAAGGAAAGCAAATATCGTCACTGGGTCGAAATATTTAGATTTCAGTACGTCATACGTAGGTACTGTGACGCGCGTAAAATTAACTATAAGAAAATGTATGAACTGAGAGCAGAAACATTTAAGTATTATTTAATTAATAATAATGATATAACAACAATTGCCTCTATGCTATCAACACTAAAATAGTTGGCAGGACGATTACTATTGGCTACTTGAGTGTCTAAGAATAAAACGTTGCCTAGCAATCAGTTTTAGAAAGGATTTGACAGCCTTTTTATTGCTGTTGTTTTCTCACTAGTGTGCAAATCCGCGGGCGACATGTAATTCCAAATAAAAGCAACATGAGTCATAATCTGTACATGTGTTTGTTCATTATACAGCTCGGGAAGATAAGTTCTAAGAATACCTTTAGTGGCCGGTAGCATCAGAAGTGCATTGGCCAAGGCCGCTCCAGCGCCGTGGCCCGCTAGCGTCAGTCGCTTGGGGTCTCCGCCGAACGCGGCGATATTACGCTTCACCCAGGCGAGAGCGGCGGCCACGTCGAGCATGGCGGCGCCCCCGGCCAGGGACACTTCGTCTGATGACCCCGGAGTTAAGTAACCTGCAGGACAAATTACATGATGTCATATTGTAGTTACATATATACATATGTTTGTTACTGTATATATTTATATACTCCGTCATTTTAAGAGTTCCGTATAATGGTATATTTTACTGTTTTGTCATGTTCTTCCGTCCGTCTGTAGCAGAAAATCTCTACATGTAAAGAAGGCGTGAATTTTTACTATGGGTTTGCGAAGATTTCCAATTTTTGAATAAGTGTGTGCAAGCAAAGCTTTGAACTGCTAATTGTGGGTACAGCTGTTAGACCAATTGCTAATAGTGTTAACACTAATGAGTGATATTGGAAATGTAAAAATATTCACAGAAAACTATCACAGCTATTAATATTTGCAAGTTATCAACTACGTCGATCAACTCAATACTACGGAACCCCACATCGCGCGTCGTTTTATACACACTTGACTATTTATAAATTCATAACTTTGTAAAGTACTTAAATGTGTTTTATCTAAGTGTTTCTTTCACCCACAGGTTGTTTGGCAGAAATCGCTACTAAAGCGTTAACACTACCAATTATGTTTTAAATAATTTACAACAATTTATTTCAAGTATGTACTTTTAACAATGCACAATAAATATTGTACTGAATTGTACACGAATATTTCTTCCTACATATCGAAACGATGCGCATTTTAATTAATAATTAAGTATACGAATGACTCGGCATAAGATAATGTTAAATAAAATTCTGTTTTAATTAAATTACAACTGATTCTCGAAATTCTGGAGCATTCGTATGTCGAGAGGTTTTAATAATTAAATCCTTGTATTGTATAAATTATCGTTATTTTAAATAACAGAAGTATTTTTTTCTGCCCCTGTCTACCCACGTCTCCTGCAAGGACTGGTCGAGGTGACAGTAGGTATGTATGTACCTTATTCTCAGCGGTACACAAATGCACAAGGTATTCAATGGCGGAATAAAACCAGTGTTAGTAAAATATAGTGAACTCGATGTTAATATATTTCGTACAATATCTCTCCAACCCCGCCTTCTTTGTTTATAAATATCTGTAAGTTAAGAAACAGTAATTACTTTTAAAACGATTCGATCGACTCTGACGTTGTCGAGGTATTCACTTGTTGCCACCACGATGTTCTCATCAAAGATAACTTCGGCGACATCGTTATGAAAATTGTGACGTCGGAGGAACATTAGATATTGGAATACCTCACTCGAGTTCGGCCCGAGATAGCAGAATATACGCGATATTTATTCAATATCACTAATAAACTCTGAATATTTAGGGTCGTCTGGGGAATATCTTTGACCAATAAATTTATGAAGATAATTACCTGGCGCAGTGGGTAACGTAACGGAGACGGTAAATTACCGGACATTTTTGGGCTCGGAAACAAAACAAGCCTCTAATAAATTATGTAAACACGTTCGATAGGAAAAACCACCGATAATTCTGGAATATTGTTGCTATTGCCAGACGTTCTGCAAAAGGAAATTTATAGGAGATTCATTGCTGTTTTATACTAGAGAGGAGACATCGCGTAGACGAAAATTGAACACAAAACGATGTCTGTAAATGTAACAATGAAAGTGCCATTGAAACGTCATTAAAAAGGTGTTCTAATAAAACTTTATTTCTCGGGAAAGTCGGCGGCGAGACGTTCCCTTGTTATATTGTCTTTCGAGAACTTTGAAACTTAGAGAATTTTCTCTTTTGAGGCGTAGCTCTTACAGTGATGTACCGGGTTTCATAAAATGATTAAAATCGTTTATTTCAAATAAACCTCTTTGCAACAATATTGAAACGATGAGAATTCTTACTAATGCCAACTGGTTATGGGGAGCACAATCAGAATTACAGCTTAAGTAAAGTTCATACTAGATTCCTTAAGGTATCGTGCCTGCCAAGGTCATAGCGGGGTACTGCGTGAGCAAACAAATTTATCTGAGCCAACCCAATTTGCCATTGTGTATGTATGCTTAACACTTAAAGGAAGAAGATAACACAGTTACCTAATAGTCCTATCCTATAGTTGAGCGTGACGAGCAGGAGGTGCGCGCGCGCAGCCAGCACGGCGCCGTCTAGCGCGTTGCCCGAGCCCCACTCGTGCGCGGCACCCACCCACACCACCACTGCGTAAGGCGCCTCTACGCCACGCGCACCTAATTACATACAATCTTTTCTTAGGCATAGATATTATTAATTTATTTCAAAAATCTCCATCTAGAAGTCTCGATATTTCTTGTGACACCAGAAATAAACAATTTTAATATCTCCCAATATGATATAATGACCGTCAACTTGTACCACGATAGGATAAAAATATAAAATAATAAAGCGACTTCATAATCAAAGTCTCCAAAATTACACAAAAAAGTGAATAATAACAGAATGAAAATTGAATATATTACTTTTAATAATTCGTTTGAGTAAAGCATTACATTAATATTATAATGGATTAACTGTAATGTTTCAAGAGCTTTCCATCAAGCTTTTAATCGTGAGCAAACAAATTACATGAGTGTTTTGTAGGTATTATATTTTAATGCTGTTGTTTATGAAGTTATTTAAACCGTAACGTTTTGTTAGGAATATGAAAAGCAAGGTAGGGTCATAAATGGTAAGTGAAGAGGGGTGTTATCCATCCAGCTGGAAAGCCATCCGCTGTGCGGAGTACCTGTTCCTGTTATATTTTAAACATGTAGGTTATACCTTACATTAACCTAACAACTGATTGCTTTTAAAAATGTGCACATTCTCATCCTGTGGCGTTACTTGTCTGTATGAACAAACATATTTCACTAATTCAAATATTTGAATGATGACTAAGGTGACCACCTGATTGCGGTTTTGATTTTGATGGCGAAGACATTACTAGACATGGTTTTGTCGCCTGATTTCACTATTATTACAATTACTTTCAAATGAAGAATGCAAATTAATTAACAAGTGTCCAATGTTTGTGGTTACCAACATTAAAAACAATACAACTGAATGAAGAACTTCGTCCTCTTTGAAGTGAGTTAACAATAGCATAATAAAAGATCCATAATTTTATATCACTCGTCGCAGTTGTTAAATTTTCGCATGAACAATCTTAATTAAACCAACTCCACGTACACTTTATTAAGGTGTACGATGTTAACATACATGCATAATTTAGTAATGAGAAAGTTTCAGATACTTGAACATATTTTAACAGAGTTTAGGTGGCACAACTTCACCAACTACTAGCGACTGGGGCACGAGCTCACTCACGAAACTATTACATTACATTACTTCCAACAACAGCATTGTATTAATATTTTCCGTGGAACTTTGAAACTGATTTTCTATACTTATAATTTTAGTTTTTATTAGACTTTATTATATCACTTTGACTTTTTAAAGCCGAAGTGAGTACGATGTTAAAATTTAACGTGAGTATTAAATCTAGGAATGCGTTCCTCGTCCGATATTGAATCATTGAATCTATTCTCAGATGGTGGAAGTCTGCTAACCCACACTGAGATTGATTCTCGTGAAGCATGTCAGGATCTCAGACAGCTGTCTTGCATCAACTGACAGAACTCACCGCTACCGGGCACGTAGATGTTGAGGTAGAGGCAGTCTTCGCTTTGATTTGCGAGCAGCGGAACAGTTGCCTTGAGCTCGTTGTACAGGCCCAGTGGCATCTTCGACAGCGCCGCCGTCCTGGTGGTGGGCAATAATATAATATTTATTTATGTGAAAAACAAATTCCGGTTTTATCATTTGACCAACTTAACAGGTTTTGCTCATTTATGTAGTTATAATTATCATATGGTATGATAATGTAAATGTATGATATGTTTGTACAATGTGATTTGAATGTCGAGGTTAATGTCAGGCGCCGGACAAACCCCGCTGTTGTTGTCTCCGTTGGCCAGTTCAAAGAGAGCCGGCAGGAAAAGGAATTTCAAAATGGGAAAGGGGTAATTTCAGAGCTACTTGCTTTACGACGTTGAGATAAAACATTTATAACGAGACTATTAAAAACTGTGTCAAGAATAGTCTAGAAATATTTTAATGAGGAAAAGGGTAACGAGATGATAGCGCAAGAGCTGCATGCTATCTATTTATGTTACTCAGACGTCCTTCAGCCTCGAGAGGATAAAGTGAAGCTAATTAATTTTGCATATGGTAAAGGAGGCACGCGACGTACACGTGCAGAACAACCGACTACTTATTTGCTATTTACTGATCAAATTCATATGATATTCAGCCAAGATGAACTTATCTTAATGTGGTTATTGATTCAGTAATGTTACAAAAATTATGCTAAAGTGATTTAATTTTGGTGAATAACAATAAAATCAAGAGAAATCCACGTCTGTTACTTGTTTGATATATCGGGATAGCGCTGCGGGCAGACGGGTGCGAATGCGTCCGCCAATTT
Organism: Calpodes ethlius; assembly: GCA_018251375.1. Lineage (NCBI taxonomy): Eukaryota > Metazoa > Arthropoda > Insecta > Lepidoptera > Hesperiidae > Calpodes > Calpodes ethlius. Next base: position 24,962 of record DWPA01000107.1, read on the forward strand.
GGTGCCCGGCCAGGGCTGCAGCGGGGGTGGAGCACCCAGGCGCGCCGGCCGCGACGCGTACGGCACCCCACGGAATACCTCCACGGGCTCCAATCGACGGGACGCTGGCTCGATGATGATGCCGCGAATTGCTCCTGATGGAAGAAAAGGATTAATTACTGTAAAAACAACCCATAATTATCTCATTGCTGCAATTTAGTCGTCTTAGCACTTAAGGTTCCTTTTCTTTTAAAAAATATTAAGGCCTTTTATTATACTCAGCTCCTTATGTGTATACAAACGAGCACACAAGCCACCTGATAGTAATCGTTCGTCGTCACCATATCAACATCAGTAACACCAACGTTCCACCAATCCATTGCCGGCCAAGAAAGAAGAGAAAAGGGAAGACAGAAAGCACTAAGTCTCAAGCCCTAGTCGTCGCTCAGAAGCACGTAAGCGAGAGGCAGCTAGGCGACCTCCAGAGAAAAATAATAGCAGTTTTCCATAGGGAGACCTCCCGCCAGGCCAGATGTCATGCTCAGAGAGTGATCGAGCTTCTATTGTTAATATTTCAAACATGTATATCTAGACAAATGATATATGAAAATTTCGGTAGCGTGATTCAAGTCAATCAAAAAGTTATTGTATGTGCGTTTTCGCCGCAGCGAAGTAATAAATTCTACCTTAGAATTAATAAAATTTAAATCCAGATTTCTTTAACCCAGAGCATCATAGGGTTAAAAAATATATCAGATAGACAGAACTCGATATTATTCATGGTAACAGCTATGAATTTAAGAAACTTTAGGACAGTATTAGCGATATGGAAGGAAGACAATAATAGAGATATCGTCTCTACTTTTTAAAAGTTCATATAGAAAATATAATTATAGCAGTTAAACAAGTTAATATAATAACATGAAATAAACGCAATATATTAAATGCCGATGGTTCGTTTGGATTGAACACCGCTTGTAAATGACTTAAGTTATTAACTCATAGTTACATTCCAAGTCAATATTTCTAATAAATCATTTTCATTGGTCGTAAAGAATGAGGGCAAAGTTCACCTAAGTTCGTCATTCTCCGATACTTAATATAAAAGTTGGAGTTATTCTTTCTTTGCGAACAATGAATTTTACAGCTGTCGTATTAAGTGTTCTTGTCTCCGGCTATTGACACACTTTTATATCTGAAAAGCACATTGATGTTTGCTCCGTAAAGATGGTGGTTCTGACCCCGTTGCTGTCTCTTTTTGCAAATGCAGTGAGGGTGATGTATTCAATGTGAAATGTTTTCTGCGTTTCCTTGGCGTTATCTTAAAATGTAGCTATACGTCTGAGTCTGAGAAAGTTAAAAGGATAAGTTTGAGATGCCATTGTTCTTTATACATAAAATATATGCTCTAAAATTCATAATATCTAATTATGTTCCAGGAAATGTCTCCAGGGCTATAATAACTCCAATCTCGTGGCGCCAGATAAAGTCAAAATGTATACTAATATTTTAAATGCGAAAGTGTGCTTGTTTGTTTGTTTGTTTGTCTGTCTTTCACAGCGCAACGGAGCGCTCTTATGGTATGATTTTTGGTGCAAAGACAGATGGGAGGAGGAACAGTACCTTAGTTTTCACCCCATACTTTTTATCGCGAAAATAACATCTCATTGTTGCGGGAAGATCCATTACGATGTATATTTCAGCCAAATTAAACAAACTGTTTACTAACAAAGCATTACCTAGGAATCGACATCCAAAAAAAGCGAAGCCGTGATAATCATCTATTTGATTATGTTTCAAATTATGGTATAAAGTTAATTATTACGAGTTGCAGCAATAATTAATCATTTCAATGTTCCAAATGTCATCAAAAATGAATATTATAAAGTTTCTTATATTCTACTAACAATAAACAAACACGTTCACATTACTGCACTGGAATTTCACGTGCGGCTTATATAAACGTACACAATTCAGATATTACGAAAACTGGTATCTGACTAATATTTGTCACAGCCAGATTCGGAGTATCGACCCCGGGGACTCACCTGGCTGGGACTAACAGGACAGCCGGGGTGGCTGTCATACAAGTCGAACTCGGCGAGTGAAGCAAAAAATTTAGATCCTCGATACCTATTGATAGTTTCAATACTTAAATGAAGTAAAAGTTGTCTAGGGTTACTTAAACTGCATTAAAAATGAACAATTAATTTGTGAGGTGCGAAATACTTTCAGAATTACAGTATAATGTGACCGAAACAAGAACTCTCGTCGACTCCGTCACATTCGGTGGAATTAGAATAAATAATAATTTGATCTGTCCGGATCTTTTGTAATACTAAATGATGTCATTGGAAGCCAAGATCCGTAATTGTGGTCTCGGCCGATCGGATCGTCCGGGATGTTTAGGGATCATTGCGGAATTAAACCCCGACCTTACCCTTCCGGAAGATTGGCCAACAAAACACGCGGATTACCCGAAACGTAATATATTCATCACAAATGAATTATGAATAAGTCGGACCAGATATCGCTCCACAGGTGATCCTCTATATGAATTATGCCCAAGAGTTGGAAGTGTATACGGGATATTACGATTTAAGCTTACCTACCGACACTGTGGGGCTGGTATTCATTAATTATAAATTAACTCAAAGCTTTGAATTTCGACTGATCACTAGATTATCCTTATTTATTTTTATAAAATTAGTCTTAGCATTGACGATAAATATCTGTGATCACAATAGTTACAACATCAACTGAGCGTTCCATGAGTGACCGTTACCAGGAATATCTCAGGTGACGTTTAACAAGTAGCGATACATTTGTCGATTGTAGTTCCGGGTGCTGTTCAACTGGCTTCTAATTATTAGAAGTTTTCACTTTAACCTCATAGAGTTATAACGCCTAGACGGCTAATTTCTTAATATCGCGTTGGCCTAAAGTGAAGCATAAAAATATAAATGTACGTGTGTAGTAATATCGCGTATTGACGGTCACCGACACGCACGTAATTAAGGGAATGTGTTGTAATTTTATGTCATTTTCCCCAAAACTAGAGAGATTAGAATTAAATTACACGTCACTTTTTTTGATTAAATGAAACCGTAGCAATTTTTATTTTCTTTATTTTTTGTGACATGCAATATTGTTGACTCTTGGCCTTGAATAACTTACCACTCACACTCCAGATTCATGAGACTTTTGTGGTAAGTTTTAGAACACCAAATTAAAAGTGTATAAAATTTCCTAGCTTAGTATCTAAATCGTTTCATCTAAGGTTGAACCCTAGTCTTCGCTTAAATGATTGGAATATTCGTGATAATTAAGACATGACTACGCTTGTTTAAAGCTTTATTTTAATGAATTGTACTACTTGTTATAGATATATATATCGATACCAAGTTACAGATAATATTCAAATTCCTTACATTTTACTGTTTACCATTTTAAAATAATAATTACCAATTGTAAGAGGAAGAATTATGTTTTTATGTATGTAGAATAGAAGAAGAAACAATTCAATCATGTGATTGAAACAGAAGCCTAAACCTGAATGCGCATGTTACATCGGTAAAAATGTTGGCGTTACCTTTATTTCCCCAAATATTTTTCTAGGTGAAAATTTTAGACACATTGTTTAAATTCTACATTCTACGCTGGCATGTAAAAACATTTCTTTTGTATGTTAGCCCAATACTGCAACAGCACATATTGTAGAAAACTATGTGAAACACATTTACTCAGATTAAAAAACATGTAACCCCTTTATATTTTAGTTCACACAAGCAACTTGACCAAATATACAAGAATATGGTAATACATAGCGGCATCGCACTGTGAATCACGATATCGAAGTTCTCTACAACGCTCGCAACGTACCTAACACACATACATAATATATTTAATGTCACATCACTGAAAAGGTTAAATTAAGTATTCCTTAACTTTCACCTTGCATTATTGTGTCCTATGGGGATATTACAATATTTCTTTTTGTTTTTAGCTATTTTTTTGTAAAATAACGTGCGTCTTGGCCAATTTCACCGCCCTCGTTTGTACCTCCGGGAGTATACCAAACGATAGTCTCTGTTTGATACTCGTGAGTCAGGTACTACGTGAGAGGAAGTGCTTGTGTACCTGCATGAGTGTGCACGATGCGCGAGCTGTAGCGGGGCCCCGCGGCCGCCAGCACCGCCAGCGCCAGCGCCAGCGTCGCGCACCACGCCGTCCGCGCGCACTCCATGCGCCATCACGCGACGATTGGCTGCAACCAAACACAATACCTTTAAGTTACCCCAATATCTCGTAATCTGATTGGTGGTAATCGTACCTCCGAATCGAGGGATCTCGAGTGCATTTCCTGGTTGAAGCTAATATTTCTTTGCAGATAAAAAGTTTGTACTCGTCTTGTAGGTGAGTTTCGCAAGTAGCTCGACATCCATGATATAGGTTAAAATTTGTAAGAATATAAAAATAATATTTGCGCGGACGATGTGGCATTGTTCGTCCAATAATTCTCAACAATGCCTTTTAAATTTCTGCTAATTTATAAAATTGACATTACAAAGGGGAATCAATTCGGAATCACCGTTGGCCATAAAAAATAATTTACTCAAGCTAGCTGCGGGCAACAGCTAATAATAATAAATGAGTCATCGTAACGTTAAGTTGCAGGCCGAGATCAAAGAAAGATTAAATTCGGCGAAAACCTTTTCATCTTGTAAACTAATTCAAAGGCAGTAAGTCAAAACAAAATCACAAACCTCACCGCCGTAAAAAAAAGACACGGGATTCAATTCGGTACCGACCCTTATATTATAACGGACCCTTTTTTACCGTCAAGATAGATTGAACGATTTCTAGGTAAAAAGAGTTTCTATGTCATAAATGATTGGTACTGCACACTCTCACGTCAATACCAGATGCCTAAGAATCCTTACACCAAGTGACATTGGTGAATATCAATTACTATCAACCCACACATTACCACTTAAATAAAAATTTTTTTATTAAAATGCCCATTTCCTACCCCTGAAAATATAACTTGCAAGACGTGTCAGCGCTTGCATTCGTATGTGATCTTTTCGGATTTTACGTGACTAATGGTCCGTCTACACTTGCATTCTAACGCATTTATCAACGCGTTAAAAACGACACTACTCACATCTGTCAGGCTAACATTAACGCATATGAGGCAGGAATACTATGACGCTGAAAAGAGAATTAATTGCGATTTTCTGTGTACAAATATTACAAATAACTTACGTATAAAATTTTTACATATAATTGAGGTATTATGGTTTATTTAAACGACAACAACCGCGTCCTTTATATACCAACTTTATTAAAAGCTTCAATAACGAAATAACCTATTTCTAATATAAACCTACACATGCTCTGGGATTCCCCGCGTCACGTGTACCACCTACATACAACTAATAAGATATCACAAACACCAACAAAAATGTGACAAACATTTATCACATACTATCTGAATAAGGCGCGCGTTGCTACGTCAAAAATGAAAAAAAAAGGTAATCACAGTGGCCGCATCTCTCAAAAATTGGTCGGCACAACTTAAAAACCTTCGTGAGCATACACAACAACTTTGCTAAAGATCATCACATAATCAAATGCATAGTTTACGATTCTATAAAGGACATACAGACAAACATTCAATTTTATATATATTATGTTATTTTAGATGCTGTTTATTGTTATTTTAGAATCCGTAATTTTGATTTATGACTAAGATCGGAATCCCGTTAGCCTCTTCAGATATAAAATGACGTAATGCATAAAAATATGGATATTGCTACATCTGACTTGCGCTGATGGAAGGCTCTACAGCATGCAACTTCTAGTGAAAGTGAATCGGAATGAACATCACATTACGAATTGCTAAGAAAATTCAATGCCTGCTTAACAAAGGAAAATAACCTTAACGACTATGTTAATAAAATTGTTTTTTTATTCAGCAGATACTATGTTAGTTACTCTGTTTATTTACTCACGTACACTTGCATCTTGATTTTGTTACAATACAATGGATTTATAGTTTATAGTTTGTTTTATATAAAAATAATAATATTATTAGAATTTGAAATTTAAAATCTTCAATGTTAAGCTAAAAACATGTTAGTGGTTCGAAGAATGAATTTAACTCATCATTTTATTCGTATTATGTTACTATTTTAATAACCTATACACGTATTGTCATTATTCTTAATATTCTTGATACCGCTTGCTAATGGTCACTCAATAAAGTCATTACGCAAAACGTCTACACTCTAGATAAAAATTTGACACAGTCATGCGAAGCAGACTCATTTTTTTACAAAATACGTCCAAATGGAATGAAAAATATATGACGTTAAATTTCCATTAGGTTTAAAGGTTTTGTTATAAGGCGAACGATGAATAAAATAGGATTAAAGATCGTCATAGAATTACAAGATAGAGTTCTAAAAAATGGAAATAACTTTTAATGAGAAGTCAATCTTTATTTGTGTGAATTAATAAACGTAAAAGAGTAAGATAAAGAAAATAGTTGCTATTATATCTGAAACACGAGTAATAGTACGTTTATTGTCCACAGACGTTACGGTACGAAGTGCAGCGGTTGCGGACACGGCATCTCGCCCTCGGACCTGGTCCGCAAGGCGCGGGAGAAGGTGTTCCACCTCAACTGCTTCACCTGCCTCGTGTGCAGGAAGCAGCTGTCCACCGGCGAGGAGCTTTACGTCCTCGACGACAACAAGTTTATATGTAAAGAAGACTATCTGGCGGGGAAAGCGCCGACTCATTGTAAGTCATTTGATTATAGTATTAATAGCAGCCAGCTCTGGTACCGCACGGATGCAATTAAAATAAAAAAATAGGCTATGTCATTCAGGAACTACGTAGATTTTTACATACTAACTCACAAAGGAAGGGAAATACGCAACAAAACAGATGTTTTTATTGCGGGGAAACTCTCAACTATCTCCACACATTAAGACTTAGTGTTGATGTTTGTAACTACGAAAACTTGAGAGATAGTGCAATTCAAATAACTCTTTCTTTCACATGACATTTCTCTGGGAAGAAACGAGATGAGTATTTGTATCACAGTTACGATTTTACAGCGCTGCATTTGTTTATAGTTAAATGTTTGTTGCTTATGTTTGGTAATTCGAACGAAACATTATAATTTCAATTAATTATTTATGTAATAAACAAGGTTTCTAATAGTATGTGTCACATTTCAGTATTTGTCTTGTACAATCTACAACAATTATAACTACAGAAAAAAATATCTAGAAAACTCGATACGTCCTTTATAAAATCGTTGTCAATGCCGGAAATTTCCAGTAACGCATTGATTTTTTTATTTTATTTTAAACGCTTCCCGAGGAGCGAAAGATTACAGAAAAAGATACCATGCCGTATAATTATTAATTATGCAAATGATATGAAAAATTTTCAATGTAATTTCCTGGCGTATAATATCGCAATAAACACTCCCTTTCAAATTTATTACATTAGTACACGTATTGTAAGAAAAAACGGCGTTCCGAGAAATAATGTGGTGTGACGCCACCACGCTGCAGGTCAGTGTCGTAAAAATAGATTCTGTCAACAGCTAGATTGCTTTGAAATTGCGCTACTCCGTCCGCAAACCGAGCATGTTTACGTAATTCCAATCAAACATCGACATACGCTATCACGTTTGCAATCGAAGGCGTTCGATACATTAAAAAATAAATGAGCTCTTTATTGTCCTCACCTCGACTCGAACCCAATCGACGACGAATAATTACTTTTCTAACACACGACCACCTCCCCCTCGAAGTTTAATTTCTGAACGTGACATGTGAGAATTGCATTCCGAGTTTAAAATGCGATTTTTATTGTTTAAGAACGTATCGCGGCAACAATAAAACTCTGAGCGCCCATTTTGAGATCAGATTTTCGATCAATACGAACCGTAACCGAATAAGAGAGGGAAAAGGAACAAAAAAGAAAAAACTGGAAGGCGCTGGACAAAAAGGCAACCGCATTACACATTAGACACGTCTCCACGCGGTAGTGCCATAGGCATCTTTTTATATTTTTTATTTGCCGCTTTGTCGAAGGCAACACCTTGACGTGGATCGGAAAAAACTGACGGATTGTAGACAGGTTGTAGAGACATTGAGCTGAAGGAAATTTAAATACATGAATATTGTACAAATATTTTGATTGGGGGCTTCACGTCTACTCCATCTTTAATTGAATTAGATGATAATATTAAATACACACTTTGACATTCATTTCTTTTCACCAATAAAAGAAGAGGCCACTAAATATGCTATATGTATCGAGTTATATTTATTATTTATTTGACAATATTTTTGTCAAAACAATATTTCCGGTTTCATGTCATGTTACGAATCTGCTTTAATTATATTTAATATATATAGTTATAAATATCGTTTTATTTCTCAAATTAGTTACAATTAATTCATTTTATGTACACACGTAATAAATATTTGAATAATGTAAAAATTTTGTATAAAAAATAAAATCACTCTTTTATAATTTTACGATTAATGACTGCATATCACCGTATTTGTTTGAAACAAAACCTGCATTTTGTAGTCGGGTTATGATTTAGTTTATAACATATAAAATTGTATGTCACTGTTAAGAAGTTTTCTTTGGAGTCAATTGATTGTAGCATCAAGTCATCATGAAACTGCACTATTATAGAAATATCATGGATAGATAATAAAATGAGTAATTTACCTATTTATGTGTCGGAACTATTCTTCTACGACGCATTCTTGATGTAGCGTCTTCGCAGTTCTTATAATTCACTCACACATTTCCCGGTGCTTGACTTGACGGAGAAAGTAATAGGTTGTCCGGAAAGTTCATGCCGATTTTGGACAAGAAGCGCGGAAGATCTAACTGAATATATCACAATTGGAAGCAAATGACATATACTATTGTACATATTTTAAAAGAGATAGCTCCAGCCATATTTGGAAAAAAGTTTGGTTACGATTCGTTAACTTCGTCAATATTTAA
>DWPA01000108.1:0-33913 GCA_018251375.1 Calpodes ethlius
AGAATAATAGATAAACATTTAAAACAACAATCGAATACTTATTCAAACATAAAACAAGTTAAGTTTCTCACAGTAACGAGAATAGATGACTTATAAAAAGTAGTAGGCATGTGAACGGTGGATGCGACGCGTATGCATGGGGACTGTGAGATCGTGTCTCGTGTACTTCACGAGATACAAATTGCTTGCTCGTTGATGTTAATTTATCTGTGCTCTGTCTGCTATTATACTACTATGGCCTCTGATGTCTATTTTGTGTAGTCTGCACGCAGTAATTAGATAACTGTTGTGTAACTAACTGCTCACTGACTACAAATTTACACAACTATTTAATACAATTTACGAATAGCTATTAAGAAGTAACACCAGCTATAAATAAATACAATTTATATTTGATCACTTAGGTTTTTATTCAAAATGAAACTTTGAAATATTAAAATTGTATTTAAAAAAACGGAAATATTTAAAAACGAGTAATGTACATATTGCCTAATCTTTAACCTAACTAATAAAATAGGAAACCTCCAAAAACTACAAAAAAAAATAAACACAGTTGTAATTCTAATATAGTGTACATCGAAAAGTATGGTGATCTATCATTGCAATATTGTTCTAAGAGAGTTTCATCTTCAATTTTAGAGTACTGAAAGTAAAAAAATATTCCTGAAGCGAAGCGAGGACAGGTTTGCTAGTAGTGCAATAAAATAGCTGTTGATAGACAATATTATTAGTTCCTCTACCATTTATCCCTGAGAGATATTTTATGCTCATTCTGATTAATAATGATGACTGTTCCGCATAAATCAATATTATCATGGTATTTAATGTCGCATGAATTTTCTGTATGAAGCTACTTATATGATAAACTGTACCTAAATAACCTATGTAGGATTAAATATTAATAGATTTTGTTATAACTCATAGAGACAGTTACAGAAAGGATTTTTAAATATTAACTCTATTTTAAATCCTAATGCTTCATTAAATCATTGAATACACTATTAACGGTATTTTAATGAATATTACTAGGTTTTATTATAACAAATTATTTATTTAATTATCATTATTTTTATAATTTTGTTTATTTCAATTAACAACTTCATACATTTCACTGTTAATTACGTGTAAGGATTTAAAAATATATAAATATTTAAAGTTAATTTCGAGCAGCTGGTTGACAGACTTAATGTGTTTTAACTAACTATACTATAAATGGATTGCTCAACTGATTAAAATAAAGTTAAGTAATTAAAACTAATGTATAATGTTGATTTATTGTTTCAGGGTGCAGCGGAAGATGGCGCGTGTAGAAAAAGTTAGGGATTAAACCAAGATGGCCGCCGCCCGCGCCATTCTTGTGTTTCTAGCGTCCACCGCTCAAGCGTGGATGCCCGATGCCAACGCCCGAATTTACATCAAGCATGGTAATGTCTTTTATTTTACTGAAATCTTTCAGTTGTTTATTTATTTTAATTTAAAATAGTATATATCAATATTAATTTTAAAAAAAATTACGACTGGTTGTTGTTAAGAAACTTCATCCCAAAAATAAAATAAGGCAAATAATTTATTCTACGATTGTATAAAGTAAATATTTAGCTTCAACCAAAAGACTAGCCGCTTACATTAAAGCATTGTTCTCTTCTATTCACGCTGAGTGCAAAAACAAAATTATTTGTTGCGACAGCCGACACCAACAGGTGCAATGCAACGGCTAACGGTCCACTACCAACCAAACCAAACTGAATATATTAGTATTGACATGTGAAAATTTCACAACCTATTGTTATGAAATCGCAGACTGGTATTGTTGGTTGATCGCTTTAGAATGGGAACATTGTTCATTTGATCGGCACTAAAACGATTCGGATTTGCATGGAAAATTTGTTTCAAACAATACTATTAAACAATAAATTACAAAAGTTATAAAAGAATGTGTCGCTACGGTACGAAAATTACTAAAAATAATAAAGAAAGTAATTAATTATAATATAACTGTTATAAAATACAAACTGCGCTTTTCTTGTGTAATTATTTAATGTAAGTTCCTTTTATGAATAATTACTTGTTCGTCACACTTTAATTAAGAAGCTACCCGTTACGAACACCATTAATTCACCGATACACATTAAAAATACAACAATCTTAATCAAAAAAGAACTATATGAGTTCAAAACGTGAAAAACATCTAAAAATATGCGTCCCTACGCGTAAATGTTAAAATCTGTTCAAAATTTTATGATTCTATGATTAAATTATCTATTTTCTAAAGGTTCATTTATAGGTATTTGAAATGATATTTCATTTTAGCAATTAATTTATTTATTTATTTAAGCAAATATTAAAAGGTTTGATAAAATCTGCTTTATAAACTTTAGTATCCATAGCCCAATTGTTTTAAAGGTTATGCTGGAACAAAAGTTCTGACTTGAATGATAAAACAAGGTATTAATTACTTATAAGGTATTTTGTGTGAATTTTGTACCCCTTTTTATTTAAATTTACGTGCTTATAACCAAAATACAATATTGTGCAATATCGTATACTTTAATATATTTTTTTATTTATTTCGTCTGAAGAAATACCTTCATTTTAAAAATAAATACAAAATATGTACAAAATATATTTTTTTCTAGAATGCTTTATTATCTACTTAGTTATCTACGTCTAGTCTAAGACTCGTGCTAAACCCAGAAATAAATTAAATGATGTCTTTAAATAAATTTCTTTCTAAAGACTACTTCTAAAAAGAAAATTACGAAAAGAACAAATCGTAGCGTAAAATAAGAAAAACCACTGTAACTAAATCCTCCCGGCATTACGAAGCAGTCGCCCGCAAAACGTGGGTCAAACCGAGTCTTGCGGCAGCTTCGGTTGAACGCCGACTCTATTCTAAATACAGTCACAGCTCTTGCAAAATTTACAAGTACAACAGGTTTGGACAAATACATGCCAAATATAAAAGATGCAAACGTATCGTATCGTAACGATACAAACGTATCGTTTCAAAACTTTGTGATACAGCACTTTTTCTAACTCGTTCAATTCGTACTTGGTTTTAAGGGTCATTAATTATTCCTACTTCATACATAACCGCTGATGACGAAATGTAGACCGAAATGTAGACGTATTTAATAGGCAAAAAACAATATGTTTGTGGGTAATGGAGTGCGAAAAAGACACTTGATTTCAAATTATATAATTGCAGGATTATTATATTATTCGATTATAAAATTAATCTAATACTTTTTCTTTGCTGAATAAACGACATGAGAATAGTCTATTTAGGCATATTTAAGCTAAACATTTATTTCCATTCAGAAAAATATCAAAATATTTTGATATAACTTTATTAAATGTTTTTTTTTTTTCATTGTTACAGGGGAAGAACCCTCGGAACAATTTGTCGGTAATGGCACCGCTCCTCACCACTTCCGTATTTTAGATAAAGACGACTTTTCAATTCTAGTCGGTGGCAGGTAAGACAAGACTTTCATCTTTTAAGCACATAAGATATTTTGATAACGAGGTATGAAAAATGTGAGAATAAAATTGTAATATTTGATTAAATGCATATATAATATATATTTAACCAAACAATTATTGATTTCTCATATCTTATATCTATTAACTAGATACGTAGAGGAGAACTAATTCTAGGATATACTCATACATATGCAGGATAAGAGGACAACAAATTTGTCTACTGCTCAAAAACTGTTTTTTTTATAGTTTGATAGCTATATATTGTATCAATATTGTTTTAATATCGATACTGAAAATGTTTTCCATACATGTTTCGTTTGATACCTATTTAATAAAATGTAATGGAATTAATATTTATATAAAGAAATATATATAACCTAATAAGGCAACGCGGCTTTCTCGCTTTTTTTCGGAGTTACAGCTAACGATGTAATTAGTATGAAGAATTAAATAAATATATTAAATAATTAAATGAACTAAAATGGTACTCCTAAAGTGAAAGACTCGAGATATTTTGACACAAATATCACTATAGCTATAAGATTTTTTATGACTATTATTGTTCTTAGAAAAATGTTGAAACCCTTCTAAGATGCGCTTACCCTGAATGCTTTTCCTCGAGCGCTATTTGAGATCTACATTTCACTTCACACGCCTCAACAATTGGCCTAGATGTTGATTGACCGACTGTATAAGAGTTCGTTAGGACCTGCAGACACTAAGGAACGGGATACGCCTGAATAATTAAAGCTATCCAACCCAAGTTAAAGTGTCACTGCAGTGAAGATTGTTGAATAAATTCTTTACTAACTTTTGATTACGATGTTAACAATAGAATAAATAGTTTACGTTTCAAACTAAAAATGTTTTTTTTGTTTCAGGGGTACAGTCTACAACTTAAGTCTATATGATCTATCCGAAAACTTAGATCAGGTTGGTGGTCGCTTTATTTATTTTTTGTTATACACATATAAGAGCTACTTAAAGCTTTGCGATTCATATTTTACAAAGTCATTTTGATACTTACACATATAAAAAAAGTCGCCAATTATTGAAAAATTTCACATCGAATATATTGTAATTGTCGTGTGTTCTAGACGTAACCAAGCCAGGTACAGATTACAGGTTGACTTACTACATATATACTAGGGCGAGCCTGACTAGTAGATACATACCTATATCAATAGGCGTAATAACCTTACTTGAAATAATGTCGTAAATGATACGAGTGCTATCAGAGGAACAGCGAGTGTTGCTATCTGATAATGTACTTTTAATTTGGAACACTGATAAGTGATATCAAGAGCAACAATTGTAAAATAAATTTGTATACGTACGATACTAATTGTTGAGACTTCTAGCGAAATTGTAGTAGATAAACGAATAAATGCTCACACGAACGCAACTGCATCAAAATTTCATGTAGCAGACGACATGGATATTCACAAATGAATAATCACAAATACTCGTGACCGAAGAACTAACATTTAATTAGGTATCCGTCACATAAACGTCTGTTACAACTGAACTGCTGACAGTTGCGACTGAATATCTGAATATTCGGTCAGCTAACGAAATCAATACGGACTGCTCTAAGGTTTGCCCTAAAATAAAAAATCTTTTGAGATTGTTTACTGCAAAAAATACTGTAAGTTAGATGTGTGTAGGGTAGGTAATTAGATTTAAATTAGTAGTTAAATTTCCAAATGAGGTGTTACGTAAGTAGGTATCATTACATACTCAGTTTAAACCTCTAACCAACACTAGGTATAAAATTATATGAATGTAGAGATCAATTCCTACATACATTCATTTATTACCTACCTACTGATTTTACTATTTTTACTGTTTACCGCAAGTAATTCTGATTCATTGTATTACGTGGTTATTTGCATGTAATGTACATGCATGTAATAATGAATTAATGTATTGATCAGGGAAAAAAATATTGTAAACTTTATTCTACAAAATACCTACCATTGATTCTCTTGTTAGTATTCTTCATTGTAACCTCAAATATATTCCTATATATTGGTTAATTTTCAAACAAAAAGTAATTATATTATGTCAGCTATAACGAGCTGTTGCCCATGACTAAGTTACGCTCGAAATGTTGTTTTTTTTTTTAACAAAGAAAACTTGGCCTCTGAACTACCTGCCACCTCCATAAATACAACAATAAAAACCGCATCCCTATTGAGCCAGTATTTTTGTGTGATACTTGCACAAACCTACAGAAAGACAAAAAAGGTTAAAAAAAATACTGTTTTAAAAAAAATACTGTTACTAAAAAGACCCGATATATATATTTTTCTTTAAATATCTGCTACATAAAGACTTCGGCGAGTTACAATTTATTTTAAGTATAGATAATAATATATGTCACGAACTCACGCTCGAAGTCAGGCGGAAGACAAGGAGCGATGCATTCTTGCGCGTAGTCGCAGCCCAGCCAGTGCGGTACTGCGAACTGACATGTTTGTAAATGTATGCAATTAACATTTATTGTAGCTTATCTATTCCTACCACTAAACCGGTTATAATTGTCCACTACAATCATTCAATGATCACTAATCCTTAAAGATGTTTTTGTCCAACGGTATTTAAGACATAAAAATATTTTTTTTTGTTTTTCTTAGGCTTCAACGCATTAGTGATGTTCTTCATACGAATACCAATGAGTAACGATGACCACTTACCATCAAATGACTCATTTGATCGTTTATCATGTTCAAATGAATTAAAATGCTGAATCAACATTACAGTCCTAATAATTGATAACTGTTCTTGTAATGTTAATAAATATATTAACGTAGATATATAATTTAATTAATATTTATATCATCAACATTAAAATTTATTGACTTAAATATAATTATGGCAACATTCAATATTCATTCATTCGCCATTCAACTACGACTTCCATCGTGTGTAACTGTACTATTGTACGTATTGTAGTTTGATATATGCTGTATAGGTATATGTGAAGGTTCCATGTTTTATAAAGTCCCTGGATCAACCAGTAATAAAATACAGTTCATTCTATCCATCTGGATCAATCAATCATTGATCTGCCTTTATTTACGTGCTTAAAACAAAAGCTTAGTTCATGTCGTCAAAATATCCCTTAAAGCCACAAACAAAAAAATTAAAATGAAATTAAAATAACCTTCTAAACAATTTCAAACTTTAGTATCATACCGACAAAGGTAGGTAACATTTGTAATACAAATTTTTCATATTCCTTTTTAAATATTACGCAGCAAAAAGAATGTGAGTACGACGTAGGTACGGTAACAGGAAGATATAAAACGAATTGGCAAAGAGCCATGCTGATACAAATACGTATTCCGTTATACCGAAATTCCGTAATTTCTGGTCTTCGAAGAATCAAAGCTGCAATACTATTGAATATCTTCTGAATACGTATTTCAAATGGTTGCGCCAATTGAATATGTAAACAATACATTCAAGAATAACAAATACGCGTTTTACAATAACATACTAAACTTGTAGTCTTTGTAGTATGTTATTTATTGTTTCTCATCGACGTGGAAAACTTGACAATTTGTTGAGATAAACAAAATATAACTAATCTATAAAAATATTTAATAATAAGATGACTTTCAATGATAGGAAATGAATGTCGAGACTCGCGAGCACTTCTTTAGCTCCACAATGCCTGCAATCAACCTACAAGCAGGCAACAAGTTATAGCAATCTGTACAAGTTTGCGTAACAAGCTTTCGCCTTGAAATTACAAGCGTGCGAAGGCGAGTTAGTTGAGTCAGTTGTAGAACTTGTATAACATTTTTTATGCTTGGTTTTTTATTATGTAAATATCTGACAAACGACCGGAGAAGGTACATGATGGTAAGTGGTAACACCGTGGTTTGTGGACATTTGTAACATAATAGCAACGTCGATTAGTTGCCGACAACGTATATAATTTAGTAGATTATTTACTTTCATTGCCAGGGAAAGAACGCTTCAAGACCGCTGCGATAGATGGTTAGTAAAATAATTTTTCGAGTATTATAATTTAACCTCCTTATTTTATCCGCAGCGTTTGGAGTGGCAATCTACAGACGCGCATAGAGAGTTATGTCAATTAAAAGGAAAATCAGCAGATGAATGCCAAAACTACCCTCGGGTGGCAGCGCGGTCGCACGGTCGCCTGCTCGTGTGTGGCACCAACGCGTACAAACCATTGTGTCGAAGATACGCTCGTCATCCACCTAACCATCACCTGGAAGAATTCGATGGAACCGGTCGCTGTCCATACAATCCTCAGCATAATTCCACAGCTATATTTACTGGTAAATAAATCTATTACTGTGTTATTATGATAACATGTTATCGCACACATCTAGGTACATATCTGATAATATTATTTACATGTTTAACATAATTTTCCGTTCATACATAACGACGGCTTTATACAAAATACCTCTTAAATATCAATACAAACACTGCCGTTACTTTAACGGACTGTGTTACAAATTTTTATTCGATTCACGAGTTGACCTTTATAATAGATAGCTATTTCCTGACTATGAAATGATCACATGTTGTGATGGCAAAATGTTTAAAGGGCAGTGAGCTGCGCTTGCGCCGGCGAAGGGGTTGCGCCGAACACGACGCACGAAGATGCGATTCCAATCGATTTATAGCCTGTACAGTTAAACACTTCTTTAGTATTAGCTACATTACCTAATATTACAGCTACTTACCCATTTAATGCTTTTGTACCACGAAACCACAAGCCATAGCGTTCACGAAATGTATTCGACTTTACAATGAGACCACAATTATTTCGTGGTCATGAAAAGTGCATTAGGCTTGAATACGACAATAAAATAGTTCCAACTCACAAAAGAAGTGTATTATAATATATAATAATTTACAACCTCATGAACACGATATAAAAAGATTTAAAATGTATCAAATGGAATTAATGTTTTGTTAAACGTTCGATGTCTCTTGTTTTACAGATGGCCATCTTTATACTGCGACAGCGGCAGACTTTTCAGGCACGGATCCATTAATTTATAGAGAACCAGTCCGGACGGAGCATTCAGACCTGCGATTACTGAACGATCCTTCTTTTGTCGGAGCCGTGGCGTCTACCAGTCACGTATACTTCTTCTATCGTGAAACTGCCGTGGAATACATGAATTGTGGAAAGGTAACTAATGTTTAAATTCATTATTATTGAAACATTTTATCCAATTTGCAAATCATTTGTAATTTATCGTTACATAATTATTGGAGGATTAATAAATATTTATAATTTTTTATAAATTATTTATTTTGCCTTTAATTGTCTATTATTTGTCTCAGGCCGTATATTCAAGAGTAGCCAGGGTATGTCTCAACGACAAAGGGGGTCCGCACACTTTCAGCGACAGATGGACGTCATTTTTGAAAACACGGCTTAACTGTTCTGTTCCGGGAGACTACCCTTTTTATTTCGATGAAATCCGTAAGTAGCTTTGAAGAGTTAATATACAAAAGGACGACACGTTATGAAATATTGATTTCTTACTGTTTATTGATTATTCCAGAAGCAACCACGGAGCTTATTAACGGAGTGTACGGTAGCGGGAGCAGCAGAAACGACATTGTTTACGCAGTTTTCACAACGCCACAAAACGCCATCGGAGGCTCGGCAGTATGCGCATTCGCAATGAGAGACATCTTAGACGCATTCGAAGGATCATTTAAGGGCCAAGAGAGCATGAATTCAAACTGGCTGCCGTTAGAAAAAGAAAAAATACCTCAACCACAACCGGGTTCTTGCGTAGAGGACAGTAGAACCCTTTCAGATTCAGCGGTTAACTTCATTAAGACCCACCCGTTAATGGACAGAGCCGTTCCATCGTTCTTGGCGCGGCCGATCCTAATTAGAGTCAGTTTGCAGTATCGTTTCTCCGCGATCGCAATACATCCGCAAGTGCAATCAATGAATGGGAACAAGTACGACGTTATGTATATTGGCACTGACGATGGAAGGGTAATCAAGGCTGTGAACGTGGCGTCCAATGAGGGCGTGTTTGATGCGAGCGTCGATGAGTACAGCAAAAATCCTGTTAGGACCGCTGTGATATCTGAAGTGCAAGTTCTCCCACCGGGCGTTCCAATCAAGCAAATGCACGTCGCACTCACTACTGAGAAATTAATCGTCGCCTCTAATGACATTATAAAAGCAGTTACTCTCTCGCATTGCACGATCGTTCAATCATGCAGGTATGTTTATAACCACCGTGCATTAGCTTAAAGTTTAAATTATGGTTTTACTCGTCACGTTATGTGAGGTGACTTACGTTAAAAAATAAATGTTGTACTATAATAAAGTAATATGTTATTAAAATTTATTTAAAACGCTTTTGAGGTGCAAAAAAAATTAAACTGTGCTATATTCACTATTGTTCCTTCATCTGGAGCGAACTCTGAGAGTAGTTTCAAATCATATTTGGAATGCATTATTATCGGAACTTGAAGAATGTGTAATTTGCCCCCAACATTTGGTAACAATTTGACATAAACATTTTAAATTACCTATAGCAGTAAATTAATTGAAGCATATTTTCAGGGAATGCGTAGCTTTACAAGACCCTCATTGCGCGTGGGACTCGAAGCAGCAACAGTGCTCGTGGGTTGGAAACAGACAGTTCCCGAACCCGGAAAGATTCTTACAAAATGTCGAGAACGGAAAAACTGACATTTGCAATAAATTACCGGCCTTATTACCGGGCGAGAGACACGGTAACAGGAACCCAGCTACGAAGAAACCGATCCAGACCGAACCTAAGCTGCGACCACAAGACGATATTCAGAACGAAATTTTAATAGAAGTTGTCGAAACAAATGTCCTTTCAGAAGAGAAGAGTCCGAGTAACAACAAACATGAAACTGGTACGTTAACATTATTATATTCTTCTAACTTCACAGATTCAACACATATACCTACCTTCATAACGTATATCTGGACCTACTTATGCAAACAGGAACCAATCCACACGCATGCCAATACCGAGATGCGGACACTTTTAAAAATGAATTATATATAAACAAAAAAACATCCAAAGCATTACAAATTATTTTGTACAATATTGTATATACATTGTATTTAAAGTAACCTTAAATTTGACAGAATACAAAATTTTGACAAAAATGGCTTTTTCTCAAAACTGTTATTGTGTGCGTTGATTCTGTTTTGCATAAGTAGGTCCATTTGTACAGAATATGAAATACGTAATATTTTTCATGCCGGAAGTTAGATTACCATAATAACCTGGTACTTATCCCTTGAGTATACGTAATACAGTAGAAAATGAGATTTATATACGTTGCTCGCTCAGTTTGTTCAGTTCGCTGGCAAATTTAAGATCGTTTGGATCCAGCAACAAATAAAGTACAAAAAAACAATTCGTACTTATTTTTACTTATTATAAGTACAGTTTAGTTAAAGATACTAATTATTTTACTTTTTTTATCTGATCACTAAAGATCTGTTCCCTCTATACTAGAAACATTACTATTATTGAAACACATTGCTTCGTCCTCAATAGAATCATAAATATAGGCCACTAAATAATCTTATATTATTATATTACTTTATAAACTTTAGTGTTAGTCATTTGTTTTTGCTATCAGTGATTCGTTGTAGACTAAAAAAGAAAAAAGAAATAACTCTCTCTCAAGCCCCCAGTCGGAATACAGTTATTTGGTAGCTCTTTCAAGCAATACTGTAATTGGTAGCCAAGCAGACTTCTCTGGCATAATATCAAACTAAATATCATTCATAATATAATAATTACTCTACCACCAATTTATGTCGCCTCTTACGACACCCTAGTCCTGTGGCTTAGTTTCAGAGTCATTATTCTAGATTTAGTCCGCAAGACAACAAGTATAATATCAAATTCAGTTATATAATATAATTTAAACTTTGCTGTTCTTTCTCCCCAGATCTACTAACGGTAGAAGCCGCAGATGGCAATATCTACAGCGCCCAGGCGTTGCTCACAGCGGTCGTGGCGTCGTGTTTAGTGACGCTGATGGTGGGATTCGTCATCGGATATCTGTTCTCCCGGCGATTTCGACACCCATTTTTTACAGACACCTCACCCTTCAATGAACAGCACAATCACTTGAATAGGTACGTTTTCGATCATAAAAATTACCTATAATTTATCCTAACCCGTATAAATTGACAATAAATAAAAATGTGGGGTCGTCATTATTTTAATAGGAATGCGAATATCGATATTATGAAAGAGCTTCTAGAAGGGATTTATATTTATTGCTACAGTTGTCTGATAAACTTAACTTACATTTGATCTTACTCGCAATATTAAGTAATGGATTATGTTCAAACATTTGAAGTATAACAGATTGAATATAAGTGATTATGACGCATGATCCCTAAATCGAAAGATTTTTATGTCAACTTTAACAGTTTTATTTAAAACTGAAGTATACGATAATCCGAATTTAAATCATGTGGTATTTATTACAGGTTAAGCCCTTTGGAGACGCCATTGAACGTGAACTCGGGGTACATGCCGCCTAGGTCTAAGAACGTGAATATGGTCGCCAACGTGTGTCCTCTCGCGAAGCAGGATAACCTTCACCTCGAACTCGGCAAAGAACGAACCTTGGACCTACGCAACTCCACGGAGTCCCTCGACAAAGACCTCAAGTGCGGAACCCTCCAGAAAGTGAAAAAGACATACATTTGAAACCTACCCCAACAGACTATGTACGGATCTATAACAAAGTGATAGTGGTAGTGACATTTTGTGCGAAGTGTGCCAAGCCTTCCGAGTTGGAGGCCCGAACGCTAAATCAGTACGATTAAGTTTTGAATCTTGTAAATATTTGATTTTATATCTGATGTACATACAGTTTTCATAGAAGAAACTAGACTTGATTCGACACAAGTGAAGTATTGCATTTAGATGTTAGTCTAATGACGGAAGCCGCAGTTAACTCGCACTCGGACTCTAGTGTTTATGGTGCGGACATTTTCAAAATGGACTACAGGAGATCGCGGTACTGAAATTTCGTCTGGATCTTTATTTTTATTAGTGGTGATATTCGATTCGATTTATACGAATACAATAAACCGCGAGACCCGATGGGCATAGTATATTGTAATCTAATGTGACCTTGGAGATTATTTGGAGTAATTAATATTAGCAGACAGTTTGAATGGCTCATTAACAAACACGGTAACCTACCGATAGCTTTATTTACATTGAACCCATTCAACATTGTTTGTATACTGATTGACACGACACGATTATATCAATAGGATGTAATTTCCTGTTGTGTACACATCAGAATTACCCGTTCATTCAAAATGGCTGACAAATTGAAGACATTTTTATTGTCTGTGTAATATTAATAACCAATCTATACATTCCATATTCTAAAATAGTGTGTAGAAATTTAATGTATCTACTTATATTGTCATTGCAGCTCGTTTGTAAATATAATTATGTATATAATGCTAAAGTTAAAAGTTTAAGACATCGTGGTCGACATAGTCAGACAATTAACTTAGTAAAATCATAGATATACTTTGAGAACACAATAATAAAGTTATAAGCGAAGCAAAGCAAATTGAACTAATAAATACCTAACATCTATGTTTCAAGTTAAAATGATGATGGTATACTTCTGTTATAGTATATTATAGTATAAATTGCTGTGCTAAGTGCATAGTGCCTTGTAGGTTGCCAATCTAGTGCCTAATGTATTATAGGATACATCAGGAAAGATATTATAATCTGTTATTCTCTCATTAAATGACTAGTAAGTATAAAGCTTATAAGCTTTAGTTCGAAATCCATTACATGTATACCTAATTTCTTTTCCACAGCTTTCTCTGTAATCTTAAAACTTTTCGTAAAATAGTTTTCATAGATATTTAAAATGTCCTACTTAAGTTTGTCATCACTACCTACTATGATTACTTCGATGTCTATTATGTAAGAAGTTTAGTTCATCAAACTATTGATTGAATGATTTAGAATGTGAACTCAACTATTAGGCTGAGAAAACCACCAGAGATCTTAAAACTAACAAGTGTTCCCACCGTGAAACAAAGTTTATAATTTTATGCGGACATATTGAGTCTGTTATGTATGTACCTACTGCTAAAATATCAGAAGCAGCAAACCTTGAACTCTTCGTATTAATAATGTATAAAGAATCCTTTACATTTTTATTTTATTTTTAATATTTTTGAAAAGTATATTTTATAGAAAATCAAAATTTTTAATTGTTTACTGTTTTGTGAACTTCCTAAATCACCTTGTAGTAAAATATATTTATATTGGTTTATTACTTAAATCAATAAAACATATTTTTATTAAGGTGTTACTTCAATATGTGTATTATTTATGACATTTGTATTAAATAAATGAATTTAAATGAGCAGTACTTTTCTTTATTGTAAACCCAGAGGTTCATCTTAAAATATATTTAAATACACACATCCATTTACTAATATGATTACTAATTAAATTCAATTAAATGTACATGTGGAAGAATACATTAATGACAAGAATGGTTGCATATAGACATTCACAGATTGTCCTGCACAGGCTAAGAAATTTATTTCGCTGCTTGTTCTCATCTTTAGTAAGGCACCTTTCCAAACCGTGGTAGTTTCAAAAACTTTGACATCCATAATATTATCTAGAGTAAAATCTTAAAGCTTCAACCATATGTATTGTTACATGTAAAAATAAATTATACAGTCATGTACCATCAATATAATTTATATAATTACAAAGAAACTGGCGTTTTTCTGCGGCAGTTTTCACTAATTCATTATCTAGCGTAACACCTTCATCACAAGTCACAGCTTCTTCTTTAACCATTGTACATCCTTCATGCAAAATTACAAAATTATGGAGAACACATGCAGCACAAAGGACAGAATTAACTGCTTCCGGCTTGCTTATATCTAAATGATTTAATCTCTTAAACCTATCTTTTAATGTTTCAAACGCACACCCAATATAAGCTCTAGATTTCCAGTGTATTTCATTGAATTTAATTTCTTCACTCGTCAATAACTCTTCACTTGTAAATGGTGTTATTAAATTCTTTCGTAACTTATATTCTGAACCACCCAATATATGATTATCAAAATCTATATTTTTCTTTAATTCCTGGGCTAGATTACTTTCTTTAAACACCTTACTTTTGCGTGTAACACCTATAGATCCTACATGTATATCAATAAATAAAAGAGATTCATCACAGACAGCTTGCAGTAAAATCGGTTCTGGACGTGCCTTCCTATTACGCTTCGAACCAATTTTGAAGCAACAGGCATCAATAAAGCCAACACAATTGGGAAATTTGTAGGCACTATTAACTCTTACTCTCGTTACATGCTGTTCTTCTAAGGAGGGCCAAGTAATAAAATGATGACGTTGCTGAGACAACAAAGATGACACATCATGAAAAATATAACTAACTGAAGATTTATTTAATCCAAACAACAATCCCACTTCGTTAAAAGATGCATCACTTGTAAGCAGCCACAGGAAAATATGAACCTTTTTCTCCAATGGTATAACACTACTTGCAGAATTGACAATGTCTCTCAGGAATATAATCAATGCCTGGAACATAAAAAATAGACATAATATGAATAAGCCTCATAAACCAAACATCACAAACTGGAAACACATAAGAATGGTTTATCTGATCCAATGCATTTTATCTATCCTGGTCTATTATCAAAACCAGGGATGTACAGTGGTACAATGACACTAATTACTACCAGTAATCAAGCCTGTAAATTAATATTCACCATGTTCATGTTTATATTAATACTTTATCTTCCTCATTATTGCCACAGCATTTGAATATAAATCTACGAATCAAATGTGATTTTACTAAATAAGTTAAAGTATAAATACTTTCTTTTAATAAAAGCAATACACACCTGAACAGTGCTCTTCTTCATAGTAAATCTCTCAAAATAATCATCATCATTATAATTGAGCAGGATATTCTCATAAAATCCAGATATTCTTCGTAATTCTGTTGAATTTTGGGAGCTTTCGGGCCTATTAGAAACTGATCGTACCATTAAATGCTTCTGCTCTGTTCTTATAATTTCATTGATTTTCGCAATATTTTCATTATTCTCGTTAATAACATTTGCAGCAGCTACTACAAGTCTGTTGATTGTTGTAAGACTGTCATCTAGGAAAAGTTCCATTATAAAATCCGTATCGATATCCATAGCGTTTTACGTTGAATACTAAACTTTTAGATTTTGTTGTGGGAGGTAAAAATCAAGAGTTTGAATTTGAATATAGTAGTGGGAGTTCATGCATAAAAGTGGAATTTGTAAATTTTTTCAGCTGATTATAGCAATAAGTTACACTTCTTCAGTATATTGTGTACTCTTTTTACAACTTACAAATCTCAAGAACCCATGAGTTATGAAAAAATAATAATAAAAGCACGTCAAACCTCAACATAATTATAAACTATTGCACACATTATAAAGAAATGTATACATCAAAATACTTTCAAAATAATTTCCGCTTTTTTTTACCTCCACCACAGATATCTACTATACCACAGACTAGGTAGATGTAATAAACCAGCAGCTACTATAGACTAAGAAGAGATTTCCTACATTTATATATATATAATTATGCACCTCAATATATTAAATATCGCATCTCCCTTGAAGGAAATATTTTTAATTCTTATTTTTACACTAAAGGTTTTACTACTTTGGAAGACCTTAATTTTTATTAGTAATTTTGTATTGCGAGTTACCATTGTTGTAGTAATTATGTACCTCAACAGGTAAAAAATAATTAACATTTATCGACTTTTGTGTTAAAAATATTGGAGTTACGAAAAAACATCAAAACACAAATTATTTCGTTTATCCAAAATTTCACAATTATGTAACCGAATTGCTTCACTTAAGTCTTTGAGTAACTTAATCAAGTTTCAAATACAACCAAGTAAAAGATAAATTTTTAATTTTGTAAATGTTCTATGGTACCTATACAAACTAAAATTTATTTTTGGGAAAATCATATTCATATGTCACAATAAGCACGTAATATTTTTTTAGATATCAAACTTTAAATACGTAAGTTTTCAACTATGGGATGATAAATTTTTGAAGTCAGATATATACCTACACCCATTCATTATTATTGCCGTCATTTATGTTTATTAGCACGTAATTTGGGACTAAAAAAATATTGCATTCTTTCGAATAACCATTATGGAAAAATATATAAGGCAATATCCAACAAATGAACAGTGAATCGTCACCCTGATACATTACGTTTATGATAGCGGCTACGCCCAAGTGGTCTTTATCTAACGTGCAAATTTTTAGCTTAAATATTTAATAATAGCCACATTTGCGTGTTTCATGATTAGCAAGCTAAAAAGGATGTTAGGGAGTCCTAACTTAGGACGTAGATGTAGCAGTGACATTATGCGAAACCACATCCTAATCTCCTGACATCAAATTAGACTCTATTCTAGGGCGCCCTAATAATGCGATATAATCATAACTTCCCAAGAAACCAATAAAACAAATAATTTATATCGGAATCTTGGATTTAAAAAACAGGCAACATTAATTTTGTATTTAATAAGTAAAGTGCCTGTCAAATCATTCTGTATCGCGGGAATTTCGAGAATAAAAAAACAAGTATGGTGTGTTAGTCAAAAATACATACAAATTGTTGTTAGTAAACTCCTCATTTCGCTTCGTAAGTTCGGAAAACATCAAGTAATTAATTAAACATTTTAATAACACTATTCGTCGTCAAAATTATTGTTTACGGTTTAAATATTTCTGTAAAGTATTCTATACATTTTTGACGCCTATTCTGTTCTCTGCTCAACTAAATCTTCCTCATACATTTGAATAACTAACAATTGATAAAAACCACATGAATATCCCATAGTCCTAAACTTTGTTTTATGCTTTTTTGCTCAATTACAAGTTGTATGTTATATTTCAAATTATGTAAGCTGTGATGTTACTTAAAAATAATTGTTAGGTAAGTACATAGGCAGATAAATAAAAACTTTATTAATGTTATAGATGCACAAAAACTTTAATAAATATGCAAGTACAGTTCATTTTCATTACAAGATACTTATACAAGCAAAATCTATGATAATATCACTTTTGCATTACTTCCTCATTTCCGTGGCTCACAAAGAATAAATATTTATAAAAAATGTTATTTTCCTGCCAATATGTTCCACATTTTGGAGGATTTATATTTATTGTGTTTTGCCTTTAATATTAATTATTAAGGAAGTTGTGTTTAAGTTATCAGTCTGTTACTTTCCTTATTAAATCAGAATACAAATGTCAAAATATATAGAAGTGAAGTATTAATGGAAGAATATTGGAAGCAAGCAATTCTTTCACACTTACTTAATTATTTAATGTGTAAATATGTCTTCCTTGAACACTTTTTAAAATAATGTTAATGTAATACTTAAGAAATTATTATAAGCATTGTAAGTATAGGTATTTTTTTTTTTGTTTCAAACAGACTTGAAATGTATGTTATGATAACTATAATCACAAAGTAAAAATTCAAAAAATGGTTATAGCTTACAGATAATATATCCAGTACACAGTTATACATGATAAATGTAGCAAAATGCAATTAGTTCTAGGTTAAATTTACTCTAAAATTGCTAAGCATACAATGGCTAAGAGCTATTGAACCTTCTATTTCTTTTACATGTCATAACTTTACTATGGTTAAGAATATAACTAGTTTAGATATCACTACCAATCCTCAGAACTACATGCACCAAGCTTATATGAGTTTTAATAACTATTCATGTTGGTGTTTGTTTACTAATGCATATCAATGAAGTTATTATAGAAAATCAATATTTTAAAACATAATAAACTACAGGAATTTCCCTCTAAATTGTGATATTGTGCTTCAAACAAAATCAGTCCACCTTCTATAAATAGTATGTGATCTTGATTATCTATATTTATTGAATGGTGCTGCATTCAAATTAAAATAAAAGCACACAAAACATCAACCAAATTTTAATTTTAATTTTTCTTCCATATTAACGTCTTATTATTAGCAGGCATTTCAATAGTATCTATTAGAGACAAGTTATTATCTTCAGCCAAATTAACTAAAACATTAATATCACGAATGCCCCATAAAGGATTCCTTGATCTCAGAGAGGCGTCAAATTCAACGTTACTTTCTGGTGTAATTACACCATCTTTACCATAAGGCCCATAAGTTATCATAAGTGCCTCAGGTTTCAAATAATTACCAGCATTCTCAAACAGCCCGATAGTACATTCATAAGGACTAATATGAATCATGTTTGCATTGTACATGTAATCAACACTATTCTCTTCAAATCCATAACAAGAAAGCATGTTACGTATGTTAACCAATATAGGTTGAAGAATATTTTTTGTGGGACAACTTTTTGCATAACAGGACAAACTTCCAAATAAAGTATTGTCAACCTCAGTCGGTTGAAATTTAACTCCTGGAAAATGTGGTGCAAAATGTGCAAGGTGCTGACCAGAGCCTGATGCTATTTCCAAAAACAGAGGGCTCTCATCTTCCAAAGTATCAGTGTCACAAAAAACAAATCTTTTTAATACTTGTAATATTGGGTCCTTATTTCTTATTGCAGCGGGATATATCAGCTTTTCACCATTGATGCTGGAATTTAAACAGAATAAGGATAAATTTAAGCTGCTGATATTGACAATAGAAACAATATTTTCATAAAATATGTGTTAAGTTACATCAATAGATTTGTTTTGATTATGATCCTATAAGTATAGTTAAGGCAGAAAATAAGAAGTTATGTATTAGATTAAAAGTCAATTATAAGCATCAGACCGAAATGATAGATAATTATTAAATAAGTGAAAAAATAAAATAAGAAACAGCTTTTATTTTTAAATCAATAGAAATTAAGCAATAATCAACTTCGTACTCGTCAATTCGCAATCAAGTGGTATTTTTATATTTCCTGATTTAAATTACTCTTATAGAAAAAATATTAGAAAGAAAAACTTACGTTTCATTTTGATTAAATACACAAGAGTTATCTCGTGTGTTCGACATAGGCCTGTTTAACAGGACTCTTAATACGTTTTTAATTATTCGAGTTTTTAACCCAATTTTGAAATATTTTTTATATTTTAATATATGTAATACAATTTATAAGGATAATCTACACCTCAAATGAAATATACTGTGAAGAATACCAAACGTGACAGTATTTTTTTTCAATCACTTAATTCCTTTTAGTATTAGGTAACATATTACTCAACCGGATAATTATGCCAAAAATGGACCAATAGAATAACGTCTCGTATTGGACTATTGGTATTCAGTAAACACTTTATTTATGACTTCAGTCGGCAATTTTAATTTTATGCACATATATTTTGTCTCGATACAGTCCTTCCTTGTTTTGAGTGACAGCTGGTTGACTGACTTGACAAGTTGACAAACATTAAGAATGTAACGCTGAATGCCGCAGCACCGCACACGTTGTATTCTGTGTTTATTACGTAGTATCTTTATCTAGTCTGTGGTGTTTATCTGGTTCTGGTAGTATCTCTACCAAGTCTGTGCTTACAGCGTACTATTAATTTCGCCCGATTATTGTACAATATTTGTGTTGATATGCTTGTTGTACCGGACTTTCAAAGTATAGTGATTCGTGTTCAAAACTTCTAAAATCATCTTTAAACACTTTTGTGTAATAAACAAATTATTTCATATCGATATGGCAAAAAGATCAGCTTCAGTGGCTTTTGAGGAAGAAGTGAAGAAACCTCAAGCTAAAAGTCAGGGTAAAAAACACTCTCTCGATTCTGACGAAGAAGACAGTGGAGCGGAAGAAGAAAGAAACAATGTCCTTCATGTCGATGATATTGAAGGGGAAGAGGATGGTGTTGGAGGAATGGAAGGTGAAGTAAGTGAGATTTTAGATAACATAACCTATGCTTTGAATCATAAAGGAAACTGCATTTACATATTAACCAATAGTATATTTTAATAGATACCATTAGAAAAATACAAATAAATTAGGTGAAGGATTTCTGAACTTTTATATAAAATAGTTTTTGTAGGTGATAGTTTTTAAGACTGCTTAGTAATTAACTAATTATTCTCAGTGTTTCTTTTAGGATTATCACATTTACTTTTCCAGTACTATTTTGAAATAACTTCTCTGTCAATACTCAACCCAGGATATGGATATCATCCACCCTGGTGATCCTTATTACAATTACTCTGTTTTTTCCCTGCAGCCAATGTCTTTAATAATAAATTTGGCTACGACAGAACAATACCTTTATATTATAAAATTTAATTAATAATTTAGTATTAATAAAACTAGTAATATTTGTAAACTTTTCATAGTAATATAATTATTTTTTTATTTCAGATTACAATTACACCATTTAACATGAAAGAAGAATTAGAAGAAGGCCATTTTGATACTCAGGGCCATTACCATTGGAAAAAAGAGAAAGAGGTTAGAGATGGATGGCTTGATAATATTGATTGGGTCAAAGTGAAGGGAAGGCCTGAAGACAAGTACAAAGTTCACAAAGATGATGAAAATAAAGGACCATTTGATGAATCAAGTAGCGAAGAAGAGGAAGATAGTGTAAAGTTTAATTTGATTGAAAATTATAAAGAAATACTTCAACATATGAAGCCTAGAGAAACTATTGCCAAAGCATTACAAAGACTAGGTAAGGAATTGGATATATTGGGTTAGCTTACAATATTGACCCTACTCCCATACTGGTATAAGTAGGGTGGTAGAGTGCTGTAAGAGACAAAGCTAGTCCTGATAGGGCTTTGCATGAGAATTATAATAATAAGTTGCCTGGCTAACTAAAGCTATCTTGCTTGAATTAGCCACCAAAAAAGTTTTCTACGTTGGAGTCTCAGAGGCAGGTTTTCTTTCTTTAATGACTGGCAATGCATTAGTAATGCCTGTGGTGTTACTGACTATTAGTAACAGTAAGTAACCACTCACTGTCGGGTGGCTTGTCTGCTCCTTTGTATGAATTATTTGTATTTATTAAAAATATATTAAACATAATAAAAATAAGTTAATATATTGGTTGGCTATTTAAAAATATGCTTACATATTTTAATAAATATATATTATAGATTAATACTCTGTTGTCCTTCAAATACTAAAAAAAATTTATAGAATGTTGCAATCATTGTAGACAAACTTCTTAATAATTTATTTTCAAAGGTTACTTCCAGATATCATCATTTTACAAATTGGTTCCATTGTATTTATTTGATACTAAATTAGTTTGATTTATTATAGGAGCAAGTTCAAAAATATCAAGTGCAGAACGCTGGAAAAGGAAAAAAGCTGGTATAGTTGATGAAGGAAGTAAAGTGGTAACCAGGGTTACAGAATTGGCCAATCAAATTCTAACAAAAACTGGCAATATGGACATTTATCAGGAGAATTATGAAAAAATATCTGCAACAATATCTAAGAATGAGAACAAGAAAGACGATGCAGAGTTAGATATGTATGCTGATGACTTTGATCAAAAAGAAAAACAAAGTATGGGAAACAAATCTCAGGATACTTCACAGGAGGCTGAAGATGATGATGCTCCAAAAGATGTCAAGTGGGAGTTTAAAAGGAGTCAAGATGATAATGCGGAAATATCAGGTCCACACTCTACTGAACAAATGCATAAATGGTCACAAGAGGGACACTTTAAAACGGGAGTGTGGGTGAGAAAACATGGGGAAGACAGCCAGTTTTACAGCTCAAACAGGATGGATTTTGAACTTTATATGTAGTTCTTATAGGATGTATAAAATGCAATTAATATACATGTTTGTATATGCTGGAATGGCATGACACTTCCATAAAGTACTGTAAACATAAAATTGATTATTTACTTATCGGTTACCTAATTTTACACATTCTAGAGTATAACAGTGTAACTCCCAAAAAGTAAGGAGCAAACTTCTTTCAAAATTTCCCTTGAGTAATCAGTAAAATCCATATAGATTTGAATCAATGAAAGTGTTGAGCATTATCATATTTCAGTAGCATGGAACAAGATTAGGCATTGACATAGGTTTTTATGAAAAATACCAGGTTTGAATGAATGAGGTTGAAATGTAAGAGTTGATAATACTGATCTAATTTAGGGTAGATTATAAGAAAATAATTGATTCAAAACTGAATAGGTATTTATTGTATCATGTAATGGGTTTTGTGAGTGTTATAATCGGGTTTTATAGTATGTTCCATGATCATTTTTTAACACCATTCCATTCTATGAGAATGCTTACTGATAGTCCAGGATGCAATGTAAATAACCACTGGGTTACTAGATATATATTACATAGGAATTACATTGTAGTTTTCACATTTGAAATACTTACAAGACCGGATAAGCTTATGATCTTTTTCAATAACCTATCTGTCCATAATCTGTTAAGGTACATAAAATAATAACACAATAATATTGCTATTAAGCCCTGTAAGATATTATATACATAGAATATAAAGTCATACCAGGATAGTTATGGGTTGCGATTGTGTACATAAACCAAATATGTATAGCATATTGACTAATCAATAACTACATACACATTCAAATGTTATTCAGAAGTTTTTTATATACTTAAGTTTTTGATGCAAGTGTTCAATAAAGTATAATGTTATACAATTATTTTCTTTTATTTATTCTGGGCTGAGCTAATGATAAGACTGTCAACCTTCTCTCTTGATCGTTTATTATGGTAATAAAAACAAAATCTTAACGCATTGAATTTGTAACGAAAATATTTGTTTTTCACATAGTCAATTTCTTTGCGAAATTTTAAGCTCTGAAGTACACATTTTTATTAGAATCAAGTTTATTAACAAAATCGTACCATACTATTTGAGTAGGTCAAAGTGAAATATCTGTTTTTTGATATGGTCTTATGCACAGTCAATATGTGAATATTTTGTACGTGTCAGCTTTATAATCGAATACCATAGCTGTCGGATAACAAATAAAAACAATAGGGTCAAACATCTTTCTTTCCATTCTTAACAACATACATCATGAAATTAAATGCATCTATATCAGTCAATGCTTTTGAAGCTTGATGCATTAAAACTATAAATACAGTTATAACTTGAACAATAACGTATTGTGATATTGAAGTTCCGATCTCCAACCAACTTCCAGTATTCTTCACGTAATATAGCAGGAGAATTCCCATTATATTTGAATAAATGAGTACTATTATATTTAAATATCCAGTCGGAGCCTGTAAATGCAACAAAATGTTATGTTTATAAAAGTTCAATGAATCAGTAACATAATTTTATAAATTAAAGCCATTTTATTGATACAAGACATTCATTAAAATAATATTAGAAGATATTATTGTAATGTTTCAAAACCAGTAAATAGGTGAATTTCCAACTTTAGCTACGGCGTCGCATCGGTGGTTTCCAATATATTAAAAATGTGTATGGAAATGTGACTACCTATTTTCTCACGGCTCATTTCTTCGTCCACTGGTTTTTATCATAAGCGGTTGGCTTAGACCTATTAATGGCCCACTACAAGGCACGGATCTGCCATAACAAAGAAGAAACCATGCTCCATTGCGACGTTTTTATGCCACTTTACTTGCCCCACAAACAACAAAAAATACTTACCTTACTTAAGTGTTGAATAGCTCGAAAACCACACCCAACTATTAGAAAAGGGCATAAAGTTTTCATTAGAATCAGTCCAGTGATAATGTATGGCTGGAACGACGTAGTGAAGCATATTACCCATCTCACTTCGAATGAGTTCAACGATGCTATGTTTCCCGTTCCAAAATAAGCTAGAATAATGTATAAAGTCTGTGACGATTGTTAAGAATATCCCATTAGACATATGTAAATGAATAAATAAAACATTTTATTTGTAACTTATGACATGTTACCCATATATGTATATAAAAATTATTGATTGTCTGTATGTCCTCTATATTCCTACTAAATGTTGCCTGCGGCTCCGCCCTCGTGTGTGAAAAAAACAGCAATAAGGTTGTCAATTTCTTTCTATCAATTTTTTGGTTGTCAGACAACGCTTTGTTATTGAACGCCCTTTAATTTAGCTGAAATACACATTGTAATGGATCTTTCCACATAAATGAGATGTTATTTTGCAGTAAAAAGTAGTCAATAGTACTCGTTGTCTTCGTAAATATCTCCAAACCAAAAATCATACTATAACCACGCGCCATCGCGCCGTGAAATAAGGACAAACAAACACACACACTTTCGCATTCATAATATTAGTATATGTAGATGATGATCTAGGCAATGGAAACTAGAATATATCTTATCATTATATCTTATCCCTGTTTATAAGTTGCCGATATATGATGTGTATCTACTAGTGTTCAAACAATGGAATTGTTATACATAAAGTTCCAGAAATTTTTGAGTAGGTACGTGATAAAACCATATATCTAATGTAACATAACACATATGTTGATATATATAATATTTGTAGTAAAAAAAATCAATAATACAAAAGGATACAAATATAAAAGCTCGTCTGAAATCGTGATAACTAATATTTCTCTCAAAGTTCATTAAGTTTCTTTTGGTCGTTGTAACACAGTCGTCAAACGAGGAATCTAGGATCTGAAATAAATAAGTAAAAAAATATATTCCTATATCTAATACGAACTTAGCATATGTAATGTAATGCTATATAATTATGTACATAGTATCATTGTTGTATTCGTTGCAAATAGTGTGTCAGATATTTGCAAATATAATATACACATTAAGATTATAATATTATAAAGTCCAGTCAGCTCAGAGTTCTAACTAGTTTCTATCTTTCCCTGCTAATAATAAATGGGTTAGGATATGACTCCCGATCTTCCCCGATCTTCTCCCTTTCTGTTTAATACTAACGGCTTGTGTAAAGGGATTTATTTCTTCACTTTTTAGTTACTGCTTACCACAATTCCCCTTAATTAAAGATGTACTTAGAATAGTAAATTGCACTAAGGCAATGGTAATGTTTTTACGTGGCTTGGTTAGCTTCCATTAACTAGAAGCAAACATAAATCTGTACGTTAAGTCACTGAGCCATTGATAATGCGAGTACCCTAACTTCAATTTAAGTCAACATGGTATTAACGCCTAGGCCTTATGAGTCTGATGTGTACGACCGATATCGATCGTTGATCGTTGGCGTTACTGCTGTTAATGACCGAGAATGACCACTTACATTTAAAAATCACGTGACACTTTCGATTATTTACATAAACATTTACGCGTATTTTATATTTCAAGTGTCTCTTACCTTATTATTTTTCATATCTATCAATTTACATTCTATAAAAATCCAACAGGCAACATTGAGTATTAAGGTAACCATGAAGAGACCCTCGTGTGATACCGATAACAGCAAATAAAATATGAAGATGGAAGAATAAATTCCTATAATTCTGCTAATCAGCCTCGTAGTGCACAGAAGTGGTAGGACCGGCAGAACAGCTGAAATATGAGAAACATTATCTTATTTGCAATTTCATTTTTTAATCAGATTTATATTACAACGAAAATGCCAGTATCATTAACGTTTCATATAATGAGTACCCACAATTTTTATATTTAAACCTTATCAACCTCAACATGAGTAATCAGCAAAACTGGAAGTCATGACATCTTACACTTAAACTGTGTCTTCTTAAGTAGATACGTCGCAAAAGCCATTAAATTCCACGACGATATACTTTTACAAAAGTGAATGTCGAATATAGAGTTCCGTATTTATGAATAGATCGACCATTACTCGATGACTTGCAAACCCTATGGCTTTCCTTTAAAACTCATCATATATACTACTTCTGGGATTTTTTATAAATGCGGTGAAGCACTTTAATCTAACCAAGATAAACACTCTTGAGGTTCATATTTTGCAAACACATTCCTAAATCGAGAAATAGTCCTTGCAAAGCTATAATGATTTTCAAAAACCTATCCAATTACACTCCATACTATCGCGTATATGACAAAAAAAAAGTAGTTTTTCAGTACAGAACTACCCTGAATTCTTTTTTTTTTAATTTTATTTTACCATGTTGTCATTGTGATAATTATGTATATACATACATACTGTTTTACTACCTATACCTGATTCCACTCACCTGATGTAATCCAACATATACTCTGAAGGTTTTGTGAAAGAGGTTCCTCATTTTCAAATCTCTTTGATTGTATATAGATTATAAATAACGAAGCTAACAAAAACACAACCTGGATAATACTTATAACGACATCTCTCTTAAATTTTTTGGTCATGTTTTGCGGTACTAAGATACCTCGTAGATATGTTAATAATATTGCTGTCCATATAAGACCAGCTACTATTCTGCAAAAAAGGTTCAATTTTATTTAGTAATCCTTATCAAAACAAAGTGGGTAATCGTTATGAATGAAATAATAAAGAAATCAATCCCTTATAACTTGGTTTCGACTACACGCCCTATATATTATTCTCAACTGGCAACCCATCGGCGCTGCATTAAGTCGTGCTGCTGAAGACGGTTGGCCACTTACCATTAGTGAATCTTAAGATCGTTTACCAGCTATCTACATAAAAAGATCTTGCTCTAGAAGCCTTTACAGTTCTGATATCCCAATGACTAAGTCAATAGAAAATCAGAAGGAATAGCCAACACAGCCCTATTAATATTATCAATTCATACGACCTAGAAAATTCTCGGTCTCAAGAAGACCTTTACACTTTAGTCAGCAGTTATATTACATATCCAAAGGAAACTACATACACAGAGGCACTTACACTAGTTCTATGAAAACACTCTTCCCCACAACCGGTGTAAAAGAGAAACCACTCAGTAACAAACATCCTGTTGGCCACGCCAAGGTCACAAGATTGTTCAAATGTCTTCGACTAGTTGATACTAGAGGCCATATAGCAATGCCCATAAGTGGTATACTAAGCATCCATCTGTACGAAAATGAAAGAGCCTGAAAAAAAATACAATACAACAGTATGAATACAATTCAAAACAACATTATTTCTTGTGTTGCAAGTATCATATTAATTAATTGGAAAAAAAATGTAATAAGGAATTTTATTTATATGTTAGATGTGACGTTAATGAATATTATTAAACAAAACGATGCCTTTAAATAGAGGATTTCTAAAGGTAATTAGTTAAGGAACCACATGCAATGAAGTCTCCTCTTTGCGGGACTACGTAATTATCAATCATAACTATAATTATATAAAACACAAATTAAATTAAAATTTATTATTATTTATATTTAAAGAATTATAAAACGAAAATATCTTACACCTACCATTGCTATCGAACCCATAATATAACATATGATCTGTACACTTAGTATTAATAATGTCCTTTTACTATTTAACCGCCTTGCTGTTAAAACCCACAAATTAATGGGGTGCAATGCACAGAACCATAACATAACAGGCATCAAAAAATAAATATAATACTGACTTGGCAAATTTTGTACTGAAACAATAAACGCATAAAATATATCACACAAAATTATTAAAACACAAATATAAAATAGTTATGTAGGAATATGTAATTACCATAGATGAGACAGGTCACAACGAAACATAGAAATATGCATGATAATTTCAGTAGAGAATTTATCTTCTTATACCCATCTGGTGAGTTTTGATTAATTCTTGTCGAAATTTCAGTCTGATTAATATTCTTTAAATCCAACAAAATTCTCAATAAAAAGCATATCCAAGCCATAAATGATAATGTTACAATAACAAGAAGTGGTTGTTGATAATAATTATGATAATAATTTAAACCATCCAAACTCAATCCCATTATTTCTTTACTCAGCTCAATCAATTGCTGGTAGTCTCCAGTTTTCATCAGCATCTCAGCGAATGTGATAATATCTTCAATTTTTCGACTAGTAAATTTTTCGAATGGTTTGTACAGAAAGGGAATTACATTGGCTTCAATGTCAAGCCTTTTTCTGTTGTATTGCGACAAGAGCTGCCTACTATTGCTGTACATCGCTTTAGCTTCATTTGGCTGAGACATATTGAAAATTTCTGTGCGCAATTGTCCCTAAAACAGAGAGCAATAACTTTAAAAGAAGAAAATTATCAATTTAGTTTTATTAAATGTAGTATTTAGTATATTTGTTCCCACTAATTTTAGTGACAGGTAAACAGATTTGTGGGCAATGCACTAATTAAATAAGATAATTATAATAAACTTGGTGTATGTCTATCTAACAAAGATATGTTTATTTAAAGAAGTCATATTGTTTTTTCAAATGTGGGCATATATTTCTCAAACTGAAATAAGCCGATTGCTAGTTATCATATAGTAAATTATTAGAGTTGGCAACAAAACAGAAGTATATCTATTAGGCCATTAGTCAATCAATATCTATGAAACATATATGCAAACATACATTTGAGTCATAAAAAATTTTCTTAAATACTTTTAACCACCACAATTAAAATTTAATAAACATATTTACAATAGAATTCACTGGAACTGGAATTGCCAAAAATGTAGACATAATAGGAGCTAGATCAGCTTGCTGTATATTATACTTATGCTCCAAGGACATGCTGTTAGATTCAGGATCCAAGATTTTCTCACTGTTTTGAACTTGCCTTACACCTGCTCCCCACACAATATATGGCGTCTGAGTTTCATGATTATCGCCAGTGCCATGTGATCCTGTTAAATATTATAAGTCTCTAGTATACCAAATTTCTTATATACCAACATCAGCCTTAATGAGATTAGAATAAAAAATAATATTACAATATCTTCTTCTTATATATAAAAGACGGTACATTTAATCATGTGATGATCTTTAGCAAAGTTGTTGTGCTTGAGCCCACAAGTGGTACCACTGTCATTCCAATTAATTGCATAAATTTCCATGGCACTCATGTTGGCGTAGCAATGTGTTTAGAGATCAGCTAGTACAATATAAAATTAAAAATTTTAAATTTAATTAATTGTTTAGAAGAACTATTCAGTTCAAAACCTAAAGTTAATTACCCCAATCTGTCATCCCATGATCTGAAGTAACAAGAAAAGTTGTCCTTCCATCATCTTGATAAAATTCTTTAATCAGTTCTTCAATTTCTCTAATTTGTTCATCAACAAACTTCACTGTGGTCAAAAAATTTCTGGAATGTTAAAAAAAAACAAAATGTATAAAAGAAGGTATAAATATAAATTTGTGTTTATTATATTTATTCATAACCAAAGACAATTAAGAAGTAAAACTTTGTATAGCAACAACCAATAATACCCTTGTATTTCATATTATTGGAATAAAATATCGAGATATTATACTTGGTTTTATGCATGCACTTCACATGCATGAGAGACTAAGTTACAAATGAAATTAGATAAAAATATTTTCTTTTTGTTTGGCCACCAAGGAAATATAATTATATAAATAATGAATTATACATTGGGCATATAGAAGTAAAAATGAAATATCTATATTAATAAGGTGTATTGTTAAATATAATATAAGCTCTACGCACAATGTTTTTGGTTTATGTGTATGTCCAGAAGTATCAGTTCCCAATAAATGTAAAAAGAACATAATTTTCTTAGAATGCATTCTTTCATATTTACTTTTATCCTCCTTGGCATTCTTGAAAAATAATTTAACTCTGTTAAAGACCCAATCATCTAGAAGGGTGGTATTTTTATCAGCACTGAAAGATTGATCATATGGGTCTAGTGTATCAATGAATATATGGTCATCCACTGTTCCTTTTGTAAATATTTCTAGGATATCATATGTACCCCAACACCAAGAATAAGATGTTTGGTTTAAAACTGAATCAAAATCTACTGGGTTCTCTTTCCAGCCCTTAGCGACAGCTGATGGATCTTCATAAAATCCAGCTATTATAGCAACATGACCAGGTCGTGACTCTGTAGGAACTCTGGTATTTGATATTCCCCATCTGCCATTTGAATTTGCCACAGATCTGAAGAAAAAGATTACAAATGATGTTGATGGTAATAAGTATTTGCTTGATTTAATTCAATATATTTGTATAAAAAATAATGCCATAATAATTTAAAAGGCATAATTTTACTCATATCTTATCTATCTCAGTCATAAATTTATGGGTACCCAATTAAGCAATGATCCATATAGAAATAATCAGCAATGGATCGTCACGGTATATGTACTGCCTTCTTACTGGGTATCCTGAATTGTGGAGAGACTATAGCCCTGCAGTTGACGACACATGGTACCTTACTAGTAAAAAATAAGTATAAAAAGAACGAGATTGGAGAAGGAGGTGAGACTTACCTGATATATGGCATAGTTGTATAATTAACGAATGATTCAGCCCTAAGTCCATCAACAACAAATAATACTAATCTATCTGCCGGTGGGTCATGAAGAGCTTGATATGGAGACACATTTTTTACAACAGGAGATTTAAAATAAATGTCGAATATTGAAAACAAAAAAGTTAAATGAATAAAAATACCTATTAAAAACATGGTACTTATATAATTAATCTTAA
Organism: Calpodes ethlius; assembly: GCA_018251375.1. Taxonomy (NCBI): domain Eukaryota; kingdom Metazoa; phylum Arthropoda; class Insecta; order Lepidoptera; family Hesperiidae; genus Calpodes; species Calpodes ethlius. The sequence goes on from DWPA01000108.1 coordinate 31,166, forward strand.
TTCTATCTTCAAACCTTCAATTTATTTTCATATTTTGTTAATGTTTTGTTTACCTCGATGTGATTGGAGTTTTGGTTTGACAGTGACACTTAGGACATAGACTAAGATATAGATATATTATTATAAATCTCAGAGTAACATCTAAATCCAATAAATCGTCCACAACGTTAATACCATAACAAATAAAATTCATATTTTAATATTACTTTTATTTATTAGTAAGAATTAAAATATATTTAATAACAAAGCCGTAAGTTGTTAAGAGATATTGGATTTATCTGACTTTTGATCATCTAAAAATGTTACCATTCCAGATGATAATAAATCGAGTAACTCTATTTCCTGCGCTCTTTTTATTTTCTGCAATACAAAATCACATGAATATCTTTCTTCATATAACTCTTCCAAGCAATCTAGAGTGAGGCCCAAAGTAGTAAATATTCGGCGCATTTGACCAGCACTCAACCACCCTCGATTTCCGGGATCAAAACTTTTTATTACTGCCTCCAAGTGCCTGCAAAATTTTATATTGAATATATGACTTTGAAATATGTGTTTATGTATAGTTTTGTTTTTATACAGTGTTCAACAAATTTATAGTACTTATATACTTTTCAAAAACAACATCCTCTAAGTCTTAAAAAACATATTTTATACTAAATTTACCTTTTTTCAAAAAGCACTGGGGCTGTTCCATGACCAGCTCGAAATAACATACAATCATCAAGAAGTTGTTCGAGATAAGCTACAGGTTTGTCAGAGGCCTCGGCAATAATTTTTGTGAAAAGAAATCTTATTAATTCGGGTATGCGACGTTCGCGCAAATAGTTCTCAGTTCTAGCTACTGTATTCAAAATAAATTGTTTGCGTGCTGGTATCTCAACTTTTTCAGAGGAAACGTCATCGGGAACACATGTGCAAATACATCCTAATTCATATCTTGGTTCCACTTCGGTTACTTCTTCTTCCATTTTAGTAGCAGTGAGATATATTTGTTAAAGATAGATATAATATAAAAATATTTATGTTGAAATTATTCAATATAAAGAAACCCACTTCTAACAGATATAAAATGAAACAGTGACAGTGATATATTTTTTTATATTTTATATGACGTTATGTAAAACAATTACCTATCGTATTAAAAATTAAATCGAAAAATTATGAAAAAATACGGACCATCTGACAGTAAGTTGATTATATTGTATGCGATGGATCATATGAAACAAGGGATTCAATATTTTTAAGTACAGATAGACATAAGAGTAAAAGTAGACTCTTTAAAAGGTATTAGTTAATTGTACACTTGCTTAAATATATTTTTACAATTTTATATTATTAAACATACATAATATAAACACTGTCGTCTACAACAATATTATCGTATAAATTGTGTTATATATAAAGCTCTGAAGGAGTTCGGTACATTCATTCTGTGCTAAAAGTCATTACTCTGTGTTATTCGTCGTTAAAAAAATATAGTCTATGACGCAGCGCAACCGCCACAAGTGTTTTGAATTGATAAAGAAGTTGTAAATCAAATCAAAGCGAAGAATAAAAACTAACTATTTAACGCAATAACATAGTAAGATTCGCGATGTTGTTGAATAAAACAATTAATGTGTTATAGAACAGTGACAGAAAATTATTGTAACTGTGATCATGGGTAAAGAAACAGAGGAAACAATGATAGGGAAAATTGACGATTGTAAGTAACTTCGTAATTTCATATTGGTTGTTTATCACAATATTTACAATAATTACGTCGTTATTACTAATATGCTAATGGGATTTTAATTATATTTATGTTACATATTCTAGGCGAAGCAGAGGTTCGCAAAAGTGCCCAGGAAATGGATGTTATACGACAAAGAACTGTAGCATACGAATATTTATGCAGATTAGAGGAAGCTAAAACTTGGATGGAAGCATGTATCAAGGAAAATTTGCCCCATGCTGTTGAATTTGAGGAAAGTTTACGTAATGGAGTATATTTAGCCAAACTAGGACACTTCATTTCACCTGAGTTATTACCTTTAAATAAAATATATGATATTGATCTCAGACGCTATAAGGTAATAAATACCATTATAATATTATCTTTATTTTCATGATATATAAACTATGAAACTTGAACATAAATATGTTATTTATTAATTCATGTTAAACATATATTCTTATTCTAATTTAATTTCAGATAGTTGGGCTACAGTTCAAACATACAGATAATATCAATAAATTTTTGCAAGTATTGAAGAAAACCGAATTGCCTGAGGTAAGTGAGAAATAAAATTAGGAATAAAATGAAGTGTTAGAATAAATAACATTCTTATAAGTGTATATAATATTTCCTTACTTCAATATAACAAGTTGATAACTACTTGATGTTAATGAACACCATTGTTTGGGAGATTTCTAGTCAAATCTCACCCATTCTCATATAGGGGGGGAGCAACTTGGCTAATATCACTTAATTATTTTGAAGCAAGAAATAGTGTAAAATTGTCTATTAAACTGAGTTAAATAAACTTAAACAAATCCCCTATATATATACTATAAGTAATCTTACATAATATTATTTACATGAATGCCATAGAATACAGTAGCCTTCATTTTAGGTACGCCAGTTGCACCAAAATGTAAAGTATGATACTCTTAGAATGTCTGTATAATAATAGCACTTGATTATTTCAGACTTTCCAACCTGAGACTACAGATATTTATGATAAAAAGAATATGCCAAGAGTT
>DWPA01000109.1:0-33894 GCA_018251375.1 Calpodes ethlius
AAAATTACTTAAGTGAGACTGTTTATAAAATAACTAAGCATTGGAACGAAATAAAAACTGTTTAAACTTAGAATACTGTGCGACTAGTTACTTAAGTAATTACTTAAATTCAAGTAATTACAATATCTTGACTAATAATCACCTTCTCTTAGGCACTTTTTATATGACGTCTTTGCAGGTAGCACTCTTAAATGCATTTCGTTTCAATTGAAGCTCGATTTCAAGAATTAGTGATTCTTACGAATTTTTATTTTACTTGACGCATATTTATTAAGTAGAATAGAAGTATCGATGTTCATGGTATTAAGTAGGGCAGTCACACATATGAAGAGCATAGTAGCTGGAATGTCAGACAGAGATGCCAATGTATTCCGTGCGGTATTCAGGAAGTGCATAATGTGTTGATTCGTAATTCAAGAAAAAATGACCAGCAATCCAGAAAACCTTAATTCACTACTAAGAAGGATGTCCTCTTTGCATCCACTTGAGTGAGATCTTAGATTCCGCAATTCACGCCATTTTGGCGTTAACACATTCTATGTCTCGAAACGAGGGAGGAAACAATTGCTGCTCACGCTTAAGTGAATGAATGGAGTAGATACATCGGTCGTACCTAGTTTGAAAAGGTTACATGTATTTTCGACACGATTGTGTAGCTGACAGGGTGCAGCAATTTTTTTTCATAAATGGTAGAACTTATAACTAGATTGTAAGTAGCACAACTTTATCTCGACGACCCTTGCAATTATTTACTGTATGGGACCGCCATTCAAGGAGTCTTGATTCTAAGCTATGTCTGTCTGTCCACTGGCGGACATAGAAATTTGAGTGATGATCTTAAGCTGTTCTCGGTGTGGGCGTATATGCAATGTCGATGTATGAGTTTATTTGTTATTTATTAAATTTATTAGTCCATACACAGCATTCAGGTAACCTGTGGAATTAAGTAAAATTAAAGTGCAACTTTATTACAGCCGTAAGTTACATATTCTGCTATTTTTATCTTTGTATGTTTCCTTTCCCGCGGTTTTATTAATCTGGTATTTAATATTAAACACAATATTTGTTATGATTGTGTATACGTTATCAATTCACGTGAAGCGCCGGTCACTACGCATAAAGATAAATAGAGCGGCACGACGTGATCTCCACAATACCTCTGTCAGAGTCGCGACGTCGAGCCTTTGAATGGCGCTTTTGATCAGACGTCAGCTGCCGGAAACCTTAATGTATGTATATACCTGTACTATACCTACTCATGGTACTATGAGGCACACAGTTTTATCGAAAAATTTATCAAGTATTTTGTATCATTATAAAATATTTTTCTCTTTTCTTTAGGCCATTTGTAAGTCTAGTCTAATATGAATCCAGATATCCATGATCATAATCTACGGGTTTTACTATTCCCGTGGACTCCCTAGTGCATAGCATCCCTAGTGCATTTCCGATTGCAATAAACTTTGTAATAAGTAAAGTAATAAGTACGGTCATGATTAATTTCTACCCGTTGGACGCGAGCAAATTTCAAATCTATATTTTTTTCTCTCTAATTCTTTACTGCACCGCTTTCCCGAGCGGTTCAAATGTGACAGACGTTATCAGCCCCAAGGCAAAGGGGTGTTTCATTGAGCAATAACCCGCGGGAGCTAGTTACAACGATCTCTTGCTCGTCCAGTAACAAAAATGCATAATGTTGTATTAGATAATACTACCACTATGTAGTTAGCTTACTAACTATGAAGTTAGAGCTTGAGAGTTAATTTTTGACCGTTTGTACTACAGCTAGTGAAGAAAGATTACGAAGACGGAATAAATGACCCAAATTGATGCGTAGGGCTCGATCGAGGGGCGAATACCGCTGTCACCTGCGCGACGCCCGCGGCTCCGTGGGTCCTCGCCTCGAGCGCGGAGCACCCCTCGCGGTCACTGACATCCTGTTCGAAGGTCAATGAACGATAACAAAGGAATTTACTTTTACTAAGTTTATTATTAACTTTATTTGAAATACAAAAGGTCAAATAAGTAGCATTCTATTTAATGAAGTACAAAAGTGTTAAGATACATTATGATGAGCTATACCTAAATACTTATCTATATTATAATGAAAAATGTTGTGTATAATTATAAAAAAAAATATCCGTAAAGAGATACTTACTAGATACGAAAATACCAATGTATATATTAACATTTGCACTTCTTTTTAAAATTAATGCACGCACGTAGGATTCTGAGAATTAGTAATTAAGTATAGTCAACTTATCTAGCTAGCAGATATCTTTGGATTTCAGTTTCACGTTATGTCACTTACTACTATATCTTAGCACTTTAAAGAAAAGTGCCGTATCTTGATCGTTTCATTGTATAACACATACCAAGATATTCACAACGAGAACATGAAAAAACGTTAATTCTTTCGATATTTTGTGAGGTCACGATTTAATCGTGCGCACCCCCTGCGGCGCGGACATCGTCGTCGGGGCGCAAGGTGTCAATGTGTGAACGTTACATGTAAGTGCCGCGACTTCCTTAATACTGCATATTACAGCCATTTAAAGTATCGGCTGCGGCTCGGAGCCACCTCGGCCGGCTCGCGTTACTCAGTAATCGGTGTCCATCAGCCGGCTTTGAAACACGACACCTCGCAATGTCTACGACCATGTTTCCTGGTCTTGAAGATGACCTGTAATTCTCTGCCGATTGCAATGTCATTTATAATAATTCATTCATTTGCATTGTTGACTAATTGTTACATAAAATGACACGGCAGAAATGTTGTTCAATTGACTGCGATATTTATAACTATTACGTTAATTGCTACTTTGGGTATAAATAATCTGACTTCCAACACAAGTTTGTCTGTGTTTGTGTTTTTTACGTAATAACAACAAGCCCATGAGCCAGACCATGCTTAAGCGAGTAGTATGCTTAAGAGCCTATGAGTCGGCTATGGACATCAGTGACACAAGAGACATCACCAACGTGTTGCTAACAGAAACGGGCACTATTAATGCTGCTCCGACATTGCGACCACAACACGTATAAAGATTTAACAATCGAATTTACAATGTATGCAAAAGATAGTCTTTAAAGTTAAAATCATTTAATAGTATAGGTATAATCAGGACACTTATTCCAGACAAGTAAAATACCCAACAAGAAATTAAATGTGGTAGATTTAAGTATTATTTATTTGTGTCGTCTAAATTAATCTGGGTCGTGTTAAAGCTGCAATCTCAAACTGAAGGAATGCAGTGTGCTTACCGCTGCTTGCCGAGCGGGGAATTTTGGCGTAAAATTAAGATGAATGGAGCCCTTACCACTGCAGCACCTGATGTCTACGTAAAAGTAATTAATCAACTCCAATATTATTCTTATTTATCGATTGATATGGTCGAAGAAAGTCAATAGGTACTATCGTTTGTGAACCCTGCCTGGCTAGCTCCTCTGTCTGGTTTCTAAAGTCAGACGCCAGACGATTCATTATGATTCAGTTGTGGACTTGCGACCAAGCTCTCTCTTTCATCTCTTTTTTTCTTGACTAGGGACGTATCAGTGATGTGTACGGTGTATCTTACCACGAGGTGGCGTTTTTTCTCTGTTAGGTATTTATACAAATTAAACTAGTCCCCGGTCCCCAGAGAGTGACGTAAGGCGGGAAGCGCGGCTCCGTGATACGAATCTAAAACAAGCTTCGTGTTATCCTCGCCGTTCGCTGTCCGCAGGCCGTCGCAATCGCCACCCTTTTCGCAGTTCGGCGCCACCGAAATTAACGATCACTTGTCTATACGCTTCTGCGTTGCCGTTACACTTGAACAATATATACATGAGGCGTGATATGACTTAAAATATCCCATTTAGTAATTCAATTTATTGATTGTTGTTGGTAATGCAATCTTTTGGCTATTATCAATTGGGCTTGGAAGACTAAGGTTATTTAATGACATAATCAATACGTATAATGTATCTATTTTATTAGTTATTACTAGCTATAAAAAAAACTTTTTAGTCATTTTCTACATATGTTTAAAAATTTAATGCGTTTTGTTTAAAATTCTACATAAGTAGGTTATTTAATTGAACATTAAACATGATAAAGATACATTAAAAATATTAACTCCGCGGCTAATATTTATACACATTGTTATAATTCTGTATAGTCACTGCTTCACGCTAATCTCTTGTAGATAAGTTTAATAATTGTTATGATTATCTAACTTTTTCAATGTCCCTATGAAGACTTGCTGACATAACATGCCATTATCGGTCGCTCAACCAATTTCCAACCTTCCCTGACATTGTATGATCAACAGTTGATACTAGTCGCTAGTGAAGTCAGCTTTGTACTTCGTTTCATAAAAAAAAACAATGTGTAAGTGACGTATGTTCTGATTTCACTGCAAGTCCTCACAGCACTCGTTCCGAGAGGCACTTACGCCTGTGGGTGGCACTTAGGCAAACTTTGCTAGCCGAGATAAGCGACCACTCAAGTTATTTGCCCAGACCCACGCTAGCAAGCTCGTGTTGATACACTGATAAGGGACGAAGGAGTAACGGAACACAAGAACTAAAATGGTTATAATATTATACAGCATGAATTTTCTAAATGTATATTAAAACCTTTTTAAAGAACGAATATTTTGGATTCATCGCGGAAGACTTGGAAGATATAAGTTCTTTAGATAATCAGATCTATCGACGTAAAGAATTGTTGTAAGGGTCTCATTAAGTATAAAAAAGGTGAAATAAAAAATTTAAATAGTAATAATCCTTTGAATATAAATTACCCCAAGTCCAATAATTTCGCCGACGACGTCGAAGGTTTCCTATAATTAATGTGATTCTGTGCATAGAACAAACATTCTAAGTTTCCAATATTATTATATATCTAAAGTAGGATAAGCAGCGATGTTGGTAGCTTTTGCCGTATGAGCTATTAGTTGAAAACATTTTTGAAAATACACACCGTCTCTCCTTGCAACTCTAGAAACTATGACCCACACCAAACACCTAAAGTATTAAAATCATTTTGTTTTCAATATTTATAAACTAACTTTTTTTGGTTCCCCTAAAATAATTAGTATAATTTCGTTTGCGCAATTTTTATTTACCACAACAATCTGGTACTACCAGCAATAAAATTATTTGGTTTCGCAACAGCACTATGTTTGGCACCGAATGATTTTCAAATTGACCTATTTACGTGGGTGTGATCGGTTTTTGTAGTAGTTCGCTACAATGCAGCAGGAAATCTTTTTTTACATTCAACTGTTGTCAATGGCTAGTTGTTAATCGACCGTTTTGATATGACAATGAGAGTCACGCTTCACTGATTTTGAAAGCGCGTGGGGAGCAGGAGTTGCGGGGGGTCAGCCCGGTGGACCGGAGCGGCGGCCGCACACATATTTACATAACTTTAAAAATGGTCATTGCGATACTTAACAAACAGGCTTAAAGAAATGTATTTCGAGAAGCTGGCGTGTAAAATACATCCATATTTGGTTACAAGCATCGTCTTTGCATCTCATTTGGCTCCCAGAAGAAATCCCACGATCGTGCTCGAACGTATCTATACTTTTTCAATTTATATATCCGCCTATTAGGAATACATTGTTACCTACTTGCTTCTGTGAAACAAACTATCGTCAGAAAATCTAAACGTCATAAAATTAATCATACAATTCACGAAGGTGTATTAAATGAACCAAATTTCAAGCGACGTATAAGCCCATAACTAATCTAAAATCTACTTTCGTTCACACCTGGCCCTTTACGAAGGTTCAAGAGTCCAGTGACCCACTTATAGTCCTCAAAGAATGTCCGTGCTTTGAATTTTAAGTAACAAGTTGGTACCTTCATTGCGGAGATGCCAGTTACTGTATTAAATGTTCAAACTTACTCTCGTAAACTTGAGTTAGTTAAGAGTATTATATATAGAGTATACAAACTATCGCTATGTAATAATAAACAAGTGAAGGAACTAAAAACAAAAATAAAATAATAATTTATGTCCAATGAAAACAAAAGTATCTATCTACTGATTGTTTCAAAGCCAGACTCAGTGTTAACAATAAGTAGTTAATGTGAGAAATTGCTTATCGGCCATTATAAAAACAATGTCCAATGAATATTGCCGGTGATCATTAACGGTGACATTGAACTGATTGACGATCACGAATAGACACAATGAGCTGTCGGATACAGAAATAACTTTAATTATCGCTTACACATCACCCCCTTCCATTGCCTCCTTCCTCTTCACCCACGAATGCTACTTCGAGGCGTGAAATTACAGCTTTGTCCTGTAACATAATTAGAATCGGTTCCTGGTATTGTCCTAATGGAGGAGGAATATCTTGCTAATCTATATCTATATATATTCAAGAAAATCTAGTTCGTTACACTATTTATAACTCACGAACAGCTGAATCGATTTGGCTAAAATTGGTCAAGAAATCAGAACCAGGAGACGGATATAGGGTACATTTTGTTATAAAAATAAAGGTTTAAAAGGGGGTAATAAGGAATGAATTCTTCGCACAAATGGAGAATGCGTTTTCTACAGCAATTTATGTGTGAACTTTTTGGTTTCCACGTATTTTGTCCACACTGAAAAGAAAAATTTTCATTGCATGACATAAATGATGTCATTGACGTAAAGTCATATCTGATAACCTGGGCTTAACCGGGCGGAAAGTTTGTAATATATAGAAGAGAAATTGATTGACTCAGTCCGAACGCGTAGAGCTTTCAAGTTAGAAAGCTGAGTTTAAGTACACAGGTTTCCTTCATAATGAAAATCAAATAAGACATTTATTTTCATCTTAGATTTCCTTTAAGTTTGAAACTATGATTGTTAGAAACTTCAATTTCGAAAGTTACTATTGTAATTTGATTATTGTAAACATCACTAACTGATTTCAATGTTTTTTTTTTCTTGAGGAATAATGAATAAGGAGGGTTTATATTTCTGCTTATGAGTTTTCTTATTTCTTTAAGTAAATTGCGGCAGTTTCGAAACCCACGTGAACGTAATCACAAAAGTTGTTAGTGATTAAATATATGAGTAATATTGATGACACTTATATTTCTGGTATGTAAAAACTTACGGTCTAATCCGTAATAAATTAATAGTTTAAAATAGTAATAACCCCGATTTATACTGCAAAAAATTCAATAACCTTTAAGGAGATCCCTCGTCTGGAGTCAAGCCTGGGAGTAATATCAGGTCATACTTGTCGTAAAGATACATTATCAGCGGAACTAAAGCAATATGACAAATTTTACTTCGCAGGTTAAAAGAGAGTAGTTTTAATTCATGAATGGGCTCAAACAAACATACTGACAGTAACAAACATTACAAGTTAAATAAAAGCTTTTAAAAATTATCAATCGTAGATGTTTGGAAATGTTAAAAAGATAAACAGAAGAATTAAGAAGAATAAAGATGCTTTGTCTCGTTTGAACATACATGCTTTGGAATGCGCAGATGTAGGATAAACATTGGTACTTTTTATAAACTATTACAATAAATTTGATATTCTATACGAATATGGAACATATTTAAGAAGGAAGACAACGGAACGCATATCCAATCCACTGAGCTTGCGGATCCTTGCAGAACGGATAAATACCAAATCAATAACAATGGGTTTCCGTGAACTGACGTCTAATAACTATTAAACAGTCACTTTGTAGTGATGATAGTCTCGTCACGATGGTGACCAGCTGCATTCACGGAACACGGGGACATGCCAGTGTGTGCCGGCGTCACGCCGTGACCGATAATGCGCGCTTAGCATTCGGCGACCGTCCTCTACATGTGAAACTTATATCATAAGTAGGTACACATACACACCGAGGTAGGTAGCACATGCGAAATGTTTCCAGCTCTGTAAAGCTTTTGACGGTTTTATACACGTCACTCGACTATTTCTATACACAAGAACAAAAGTGCGCTGCAATTTAAATTCAAATATCTGAAACTACCTGGAAATATAAGTACAATTACCTGACCACTCTATGAATTCTTTCCTTTCCAAAAGTACTTTGTGTAGTAACCCATATACGGTTTGCGCGGCGTGGTCCCAGCGCCTCACCTACATATGCCGTGTCACAATTGTCTTTTAAGGAATTGTATTCCCGTTGAAAGGGTGGGTGGTTGCCGGTTACATTTATACAAGAGCCGACCAACTGTCAGGGTTAGCAAAACAAACTTGTAGTGTAAAAAATTACTAACAATTAGTAATAGTTACTAAACAGGATTTCCATCCCACTGATCTGGGAACAAATTTTTTGTAATATCTAGCACATGCTTTTTCCTTGTCATGCAGGCTGCAAGGGCGTGGGATGGTGTGGCGACTCCGGGTGGTCGCCAGCCTCGCGCTGCTGCTCGGCGCCCATGGAGATGTGACCTTCAAAGTTCCAGAAGTATTGGTAATCTATTGATAGTCTAGTGGTCAGTACTCTGTCACTATAGCTGGTGATAATCCTATGCAGGTTACAACGAGTGGTGAATGAAATGCACGAGGTACTTGCACAAAATCACTTCACAAGCACAATTTGAGTGTCTTAACGAAAAAAAGTAATTTGAGGAAATAAAATGTTTGGCGGCTTAAGGGGGTAACTAAGAGCCTTCTTTAAATGTCTTCCAGTTAAATCCATTTTTAACCACTCTGATTATCAGCTAATAATACATATGTGTTCTCAAGCTTTCAAAATTACGATACATTTAATATTGCACAAAGGTATATGTTGTGTTCTACATTTAATCTTTGAAGATAGGCATAACACAATAGCTTACCTGTCTCAAAGAATTTACAATCTGTGATTGCTGAAGGTAAAATATATGTTGTTTGAATGTCGATAAAGTTTGTTTTGAATCCAAGAGCATAAATGAGAATCGAAAGCTTAGTCCCGTATACGGTGCGGTATGTTACACATCAGTCAGAACAGAATGCTGATTGATATTCCGTCATCGGCGGCGGCGAGGCGGCGTCGCGCGGTGTCTCTGCTCACACGATGCGAGGCACGTCCAGCTAGTTGTATGGCTAGATAGTGTACCTCGGTTGCTATATGACCGACTGAATCATCATCATCAGCTTTGGCTTCTGTCTTAAGAGCAACATCGGCAAGTGGCTACTGCGTCTCCCCAAGGAAGACAATATGCTGAGAGGGATACGTAATAGTCAAGTGAAAGCGTATCGAGCTATACTACGATAATATACGATACGATACTATATACAAACGTATACTGTTATGTGGAATAGTTTCATGTTAAGAATCTGAATGAATTTATGAGTTAGACAGATCACTAAGACTTTTAATTCAATCGAGTTCGTGGTCGCTGTTAGACATGCAGAAATTTGATACCCTATAACCTCGTGACACCTTGATATACCTCCCGGTATGATTTTCAGTGATTGGTATTTTGTATCTTGCAAAATAGTCTCATCTATGTTACGATAAATTTATAGGTGCGACATGCAGCAACATCGAAGCCGGTGGGCACCGGGCCAGCCAACGGCAGCAAAGTGAACGACCCGGAACACTGGAGCGACCCCGACCTCGAGGTCCGCTACGAGGAGTACTTCGTGGAGCACGACGTGTCCACGACCGCCGCCAGGAGCGCCGCTGGGGCCCTGAACCTGGATGATGGTCAGTGAGCTATTCTTCCACCACCAAATCCTGTCCACCATACTAATCTTGTCTACGGTATACCTATTTGTACGCATAAGTAGGTACTTATGCTAAGATTTTTATAATAGAGGCGAATTTTTATACTAAATACTTTTTTTTTATTTATACGTAGGTGTACATAACTTCTAAGGTCCGAATTATAACTATATAAGCCAGTGAGCCACATATTTAAATAAAATCGGATGGCTGTACATATTTCATATACATAGTAACTACTTACGTACATAATGTACAATGCACGTGATCTCAAATTCGTTGTATGTGTCACTAATTTAATACAGTACAGCTAATGAGACAATTAAAATTGTAACGCCAGGATTAGAATCACGAATCCAGTTGATTAGAGTCCAAGGTCTCGTTGGATTTCTTCTTAATTATTTTTTTCTCTAAATGAACATGTGATTTCTATGCTTAGTCCTTCACACCACTAAACATGTGTCTTACTATTATCAGAAGTACAGCAACGATAGCTTTATACTTGAAATGTTTTTCTTTCATAAGGACTTGAGTATTCAATTTTAGAGTTGAAAAACCTTCTTAATGTCCCACTTGTCTTAAGCGTGGACTGTCCTCACGAATATTGAAATAGAGAGCTGTGCCCAGTAGAGGGACAGTCATTGATTGCAACGATGAGCAGAAGTATGGTGATGTTTGTTTTAGAACATTAAAACTGTAGAAGTAATTTGGGGTGGCTCCAAGAAAACTTTTTCTAGAGATGTATTCAAACAACTTCATGTATTCTAGTAAACAAAATTACTATACTAACATGCGTTTCGACGCAGTAGATCAATCGCTTAATTGATTAGAATCGCCAACAGCGATGGTATGAGCCTGCGTGGGTGATGACATTAATCAATTAATTGATTCATGCTTCCAATTGAATCGTAATCCCAATTCTGGTGTGGAACGCGTTGAATGAGATCAGTGGTGTTATTTCTAGCGTTGTTCGCCGTTAATTAAGGATCACAGCCTAGTTTGTTATGTTCTGGAGTTATTAATACATCGCGTAAAATATGCGCGTTAGCACGATAGTTACTCGATTAGGTAATTTATTATCGCATGTATTTTCATTCGTATGACTGGTTCTATACCTACTTTGTCTCCAAAAATATTTTCATCCACGAAACATCAGAAGACTGCTTTCTAACCTTATAATATTTATTCATAAATACATTAATTCATTATGTAGTTTGATATACTGAAAATTGTAATTATTTAACTCTGTTTTAGATACAAATTCGAAATTAAAAAAATACTTCATTTTTAATGTTGAATTAATACATTTTGTAATATCTAACTCATTTTAAAATTATAACAACTGTGTCGACGTTAGAAATAAAAACATGAAATACGGCCTAAATTAAGAACGTAAAAATTATAAAAATAATTATCGTAGTTTCTCCAGTAAGAATTTGTAACCAAGAACCCAACGGCAACGCTGAGAAATATTAGAGAAGGAATTTAAATACAAAGATGGGCCTTTCAATATTGTTTCAATATTGACCTATCAATATTGTTATTGGTAATATAAATGTTTATATTGAATCGTACATCCCAAGCAGATTGATTCTCAATTTGTATCAGCTTTAGGCAAACAACTTCTTCAGGCTAAATACTGGGTTGTCCGGAAAGTCCGTGCCGATATTTTAAGACAATTAAAAAGATATCTCTTTTAGAATACGTAAAGTGTACACATGTAATTTCTTTTAATTTTGTGTTATATTCGGTAAGGTCTCACGCACTACCTTTTGAAAATCAGCACGAACTTTCCACACAAACTATTATTAAGTACTAGTTTTTGGATTGGTTGATAATGGCACTTACAAGAACCGTATTGTGGAGGCCCAGAACAGGTATTGGCCTCAATCCCACACTGACTAACTTGGATGTTGTGCGAGATGACAGAAACTCCCCTTCAGTCCTCTCCGTTGTGCATGGTGGATTTATATTAGGATTATGTTACCATTATTATTCAATGTATAATTCTTTCTGTAAAATTGACCAGGCTACCTATAAACTTCTTGCTAGAATCAGCCATTATTCCGATTGTGAACTTGAGAGAAATTACTGTTTATTCTTTCTTCCCTTTCAGAGAGATCTGAGCATTATCTGCGTCGATAGTATTGTTGATGTTGCTATTGTCCATGGCAGACGGTGATAACTTACCATCAGTGACTCGTTCACATGTCTGTCACGTACAAAGATGTGCAAAGATCGTAGTAATTAACAGTATAATAGCCGTGGATGATATAACAAAGTACTCGCATGAGATTAAGCCAATTGATGAACATGGTCTGATTAGCGGCGCGCTGCCACTCTCGGGCGGTGTCGGCGAGGACGTGACTAATCACTTACGTAGCGTGGACACTGCCAAGGAAACCATATGAAACATCGTAATTTAACTGAATTACTTTATTCTATATTCTATAATGTTAAGGATTTACAAATGTAATCCAAACTCCCCTACTTGCCGGGCATTTTTACATCATTAAATGCATCATACGAAGCAATAATATTACATCTCCTGCCGGCAGGAGGTGTCCGTACCACCCGGTTTAATATTAATGACATTCCGGCTTACTCCTCATGGTATTTAATATGGGCAAGAAGGTAGAACCTGCCGGAGGCAGATAATGCATGCCTAGCTCCTACTTTATTTATTCCGTGAGATATTGTTAACATATTGCACTATTTGATAATCTAACGGGGATTAAGATGTTGCGGTTTCTATAAATATTTGGATTAATTAAAAGGTATAATATGTACCATGAAATTCTTCACGTATCAGCATTTGATTAACCAACTAATTCTAATGTTTTCTTTTTCAAAAGATACATTTCCAGTATTTTTTTCAAAGTCAGTCAAACTGTGGGTTATTTTTTGTAAATCTATTAATTGGAATTGAAACTTGGGTGTTCTACTCATACATTAAAAATGCAATAATTTTTGCATTCAATAATAATGTTACGTTTGAGATAAAAAAACACTGTGTCGCTAGTTCACTCTTGTGGCCACTAACTTAAAGGAGTTATCCGCGCTGCACATATCACGTAGAACACTTCCGGCCTCCGCAATCAGTACGAGAAGAGACCCTGCAGTGGCTGGCTAATGAGTTGAGGCAAAACTTATCAACGTTCTCTATGAGAACCTCGAATGGTCTGATTATTTGTGATGACGACATGTTCCCCAGCAGTATGCATATATTATGTGCCGATGCCTTGGTGCGCCGCGGCGATGACAATGCACGACGGACGCACGGCCCTAATGCCAGCCGTCCATCTAATTAGTGACATACTCCGTGATTACGGCTCGATTACGGCAGCGTGGCACTGTATCTGCTCTAAGTGGGACAAATTACGTGGGTACGTAATATAAAGAATGATTTTGCTTTTCACGCATACGCCGCCACATAACTTCAACATAATTGCTGTACAACCCTTCCCCTCGCGGGAGCTCGACCGTGACGTCATCCAGCATTACGTCCCTGATAACCACGCTGACGCATCACGTGACCCCTACGATTCAATTTTGCAACAAGTACCGCGTATTAAAACTGAAGTTTTATTACAATGGCGGAGGGTGGGGTGTGCGAATGTCGCACTCTTTATTAGTCCCTTGTTATTGTATGTACAATTCAAATAACGAGTTCTTTGTATTTTGTGTTTTGTATCAATTCGTCGACGCCATCTATAGACCAATTTTTGAACAATGTATATTTTTAACCAAGGTGTAATCCAATAACCATTAATCAAATTTTGATTAAACCGAAACGAGAAGGTAACTGTCTTTGATTATTATATATATCATAAAAAGATAATATATTTCATAAAAAGTGCCGGTTATGTCATCCGATGTAGAATTCCCTAGTTATTAGTCGAGCGACTTTCTCTCGTTAGCTTGCAAATGCAAAACTCTAAGTAGCTGAGATGGATTTTCTTGATAATTCAACATACATTTATTTCAGTGTTTTATTTCACTTCACCATATAACCAACCGTTTAGGTGGTAGAAGAGATAAGGGAAATTTGAGTTGAACCATCCTACCACTCTGACGCCGTGGTAGAGAGTTTCTGCGCTATCCTGCGTATGGATGGAAAAAAATATGGACGGACGGACGCGATGAAGCTATAAAAGGTTCCGTTTTAATTACGGAACCTTAAAAAATTATGTTACAGACACTAATAAAATACCAAAGTTTAAACTGTAAGAGGCGCTATCCATTAGAATCCACCTCGAGTTCGACCCAAACTGGAGCAACCTGTTGGCTACATTGGTGGCGGTTGTTGTCATCCATAATATTTACCTAATGGGCGGTAATTGTTTGTCGTGCTCGTAGTACCTGCAGAACGGTCGCCCTGCCTTTGCCTGAAATCAATTGGGAAGTTAGTGTTAAGCGGATCCACTTTCTTTGCCGACTGTATGCTCATTGTAACTATTCAGAACCATCAGGCGACTCGTTTGTAGGCATGGCTCAGCGAAGTAAACCATGCTAGGACGAGGGACATTGACTAATAGGAAAGACAAAAGCTCCTCTGATTACGTAAATATTTTTTCTTATTGTTTCAGCTAGCCTCTGGCGATTAGTCTTAATGTTGGTTTTTTTCTTTTTGTTACGACGTAAAGATTAATGCCATACCATAACGATAAATACTCATAACACATCACTAGGATTCCCTGTGTCGTGTCATGGTCAGTGGTTCAGCAGACTGTTGTCCGTTACTGACGCAGCTCAATCTCAACACAAAGCAATTGTACGTGCAGGCGAAACATTTTGTAGATAGGTACCACTCGAACGTATCGATTATCTCGGCGGGGCGGGCCGCGGGCCGCCCGCGTCGCGGTGCGCGCTCCGGCGACCAACAACAAAGACCTAACAGAACCTTAGGGACCACACAAATGTGGGCTCTGTGTCCGACACCGCTGACGTGTGTCGACAGATGAGTCTTACTTTTATTATGGTAAATGACATTTTTCAAGCAAAACTTCTTACATTGTGCTACCTACCTAAGGTGCTTTAAAAATTTCTTTTCAATGATACGTTCCCCGTCTATATGACGTTACGTTTATGTCCATTTTATTATGCGTCATAGTTTTATAAAGGGATAATATGTATATGTCTATATATGTATAACATAGTAACAATGATAATGTGAGGCAGCATTTTTTAGTGAATGCAATAAGTTATAATATGTGCAGTTATAGGTAATAGGTTCACCATTTGTACCACGCCTTATGAACTTTATAATATTTCCAAGTAAAATAAAATACTAGGTACAGGTACCTACTCGCTGTTTATATTGTTCGTATTCATCTAGTCTACGCAAGAAAGAAGGGGACAAAATACACATCATAACTCAATCTGTGTATTACAAATCAATTCCCCGGAGTGGAGAGGGTTGTTAGGGATTTCACAATTCGGATAGGTATAATGGAGACTTTAAATTGTACTGTGTCCAGTGTCTCCACTTTTGATATTCAGAAAATTTATAATACAGAATATTAATTGTACGTACTCTTTTTAACTACATTCAAATATTGTGGCTACGTAGCATACTACACAATCACAATACTAACTCGCTTAAACTAGTCTCCCTATCGTTGAATATTGTTATATTTTGCCATCCGATCTCAATTTGCATATATCTGTACGTATATTCTACTAGTACGTAATGTTAATATTAATAATTATTAAACCGATAGCTAGTTCGGATATTCTATAATTTCGTATACGGTATACCCGAGATAGCATCCCTCGCGCCTGTAAAGCCAGACGGGCGGTCGGCAGGTAGCTAGGCATCCTATAAATAGCGCGCTATCGGACCCCGCGGGCCCGCCCCGCAGGACAGCTTGATAATCAATAACGACTGCACATGCGTCCTTAATGCAATACCATTGCATATTCACGTCAGACGTCGTAACACTTCGGAGATGAGCTGCCAGTGCGTTTAATGTGCCGTACGTTTTGAGATCTCTCGTTCCGTGTGAGGCGTATCGAACGGTCCGCGCACCCATCGCGCGCACACGCGTACTATTCTTAAATTGACGTACTTTTCTATCATACTTAGTTTATGTCGGTGAGCGTTGTGTATATCGAACATCGACGTCGGGTGAGAATCGAGCGGCGAGAACGTCACCACCCTGTTATCTCCGGGCTCCGTTCTAACATCTCGTAGGCAAAATCTTGGTATTGTGTTTCAATCGTTATCGTAATCATTAAAAATGTTCACTTGTTTGCGTTGTCTCCACGTCGTGTTGGACGGAATGCGATGTGTCGTTTGTATCAAACGGTATCACTTTGATTGCTCCGGGGTCTCTCGGGAACGATACAATCAGATGGATTTTAAAGCTAGGCAAAGATGGCGCTGCTTCGAATGCCGCAATACCATCAAGTATCTCGAACGCATGCGACTCAACTGGAGCCGCCATGTTTAATTTCATATTTGAAATTTCAGTTAGTGCTCGGCTCATGGACTCGTAATAGATCCGATGCGAAACAGAGGATAGAGTAGAAGCGTCACGACGTCTTCGGGTGCTTTGCGAAGTGACCAATTAAATGTCTGAGTCCCCGTTCGTTGTCGTGTGATGATGAAAATGGTTAGCAAATACAATAGGCCGAGTGAAATAGTGCACGGGCGGATGAGAGTTAGTGCTATAAAAGAACTGAACGATAGTTACAATGAAGTAATCAATACCTTATTCCCCAAGAACGTCAGGCGCCCAGGAAATCCTTCCTGGGGCTATCTATGTATTCTGCGGGACATATACCGCAGCTTGACATTCACTCAACGCCTCGTACTGTTCGGTATAATCGGAGGATACTACCGCGGGTGCGGTATACCAGAATCGATGCTCCGGAGGCTTTCTGATTGAGGGCGTAGCGCACCAGTTTTCATTATGGAAGTCATTATGCGAATGCGCAGGTTCGGCCACTGGTATAACTATTTGGACTCTGATCTTCAACGATTTTACGAGGAGGTCGCCGAGTATTTGGACCAATTAATGCGAACGAAGTAAGTGTAGTTTGAAGTAAGTTCATTGTTTTAAATATATTTTTATTATAAATGAATACTTTACTACAACTGCATTCGATGTTAAGGGGCGATGGCGTCTTGGATGGTACAAGCCATTAATTTAATTATAGCCGGATCACTCTTGATTTGAAAGCACATTACGATCAGACGGACCACCAGGGAGAGACGACGTAAATCGCGACGTCCGCACCGGACCCGCGTTAACGAGGGAAGGACGAATCCTTTAGGAGTCGCCGCGCGCTCATCTTTGTAAGGGGATGGGGAAATTAGGTCATGCTAATCCTTATTTAAAAGTCATAGTAATGTTATAAATGCGAAATGTGATTATTTGTCCTTCTTTCCCGGCGCACCGGAGCGTCAGTGTGGTATTATAGTTTGGATGATGCAGAGGACTATAGGCTACTTTTTACCACAACAATCGTCTAATTTTTCTGGGAAAAGTGTTTAACAAAAAAGCGTTGCCTGGCAACCAATGATAGGAAGTAATCGAAAAACTTTTTATTGCTTGAAAAGGTAAATTCGGCGAAAGAAATCTATTGGTATTTTATGGATTTCGATATTCGTTATCGAATTCAACCCTAGATATGGCCAACCAGGTGATCAGACACCTTAGTCTGTATTTGCCTACCAATATAGACAATGGAAACGACGAGCTGTGGTCACATATGGAACCGGTGCCGTCGCGTTACATGTACGAATTAAGACGTTAAATTAAAACTGACAAACCTGGTTCGTTTCTTGATAGAGTTAAAAAAATGTGTCCTGATATCGGATAAGGTTGAATTTAGACCTATTCTCGTATAGTAAAATTCTTCTTCCACTCAATACTTTCAAGTTCTCGCTTTTGCGTCTCTATGCTGGCATTATTACGCATGCGCGATGTTGAAGCTGCGACTGCTTTTGTGTGTTTGTATAGATTTATCATAAATGCATATGTTAAGTTGATATTACAATCTACAGATAATATCGAGGTCAAGCTAGGTGTAGTAGGTACATTCTTAGGATACTTTAATATGCGAATTAGTCTTATGTATGTATGTCTAGAATTTAGATTATGCGAGCGAATTTACTTCGTTTCCGGTCCTCTTATATTAATATAGCAGTATCGGACGCGGCAATTTTGCTGCTGACTTTAGAAGTAATACAAAACCTCACTGTGTCTTCAGTTGGAGCCCTCTTGAAGACGAACTGGAAATTAAAAGTGTATCCGCAGTATTAATCACTTCTACTGCAAGTAGCTTTATTTTTCACATGATTGTTTTATGATGGGCACAGTACCGGCTACGCGGGAGGGTTGCGGGGTCTGCTCGCGCAAGGACCTGGAGTACTGTGAGACGCGCGTGCTAGCCGACCACTGCTGCTGCGAGCGCCGCTTTTTCCCGGAGCCCTTCCCGTGGCTGCCGCACACCTGCTACCTGGGCCCGCACCGCTGCCGCCCGCTGGCCCGCGACTGTGCGCAGTACAGCCGACTGAGGGACTGCTGCTGCTACAAGAAGCTCGCAGAACGATGTAAGTCATGAGTCATCGTGCATTGAATTGTGCCGATAAACCTGCGGTTCGTGTCCACGTTGGTCGCGCGGGATAAAGTTGTTGGCGTTATACAAAATTTCACTCCTTTTTCGCAGGGAAGGGCATCCTCTCGAAATCGACTCGTCTAGGCGTGAGCGGAGTCTCCCTGCTGCTGCTCTCGATGCTGCTCTTCGTAGCCTACCTGTGACAGCACGGGCCGCACTGCGCGGCCCTTAGCTGGGCGTGCACACTTGACTCTCTGCCGACGACTGGCAACACTCGCTGAACAAGCAAAAGAACAATTGGACTTAAAAAAACTATATTCCATTGAAAGAGATCAATTAGTTGTTTGAGTGTAACTTGACTGAGTCAGGAAATATTCGTGTCAGTGTGTGAGGACATTTATTCACAGTGGCAGTGGCTTACGATACGACGGGGACATCGCACGCAATGTCGTGCCTGCTTGTTTTTAATAGTACCGAAGCATTTAAAGAGTATTGCGAACAACGTGAAGGTATTCCTTGAGTGGAGTTTGCCAAATCTTGAGGTGCAGGATAAGCTAGGTTGAGATATAATTTAACGTGATTACCTAGATGACATTTTGTGCATCGGTGTTAGTTGTGACGTTAAATATATTTGGCTTTAGATGGACATCTTAGTCTTGATATATGTAGGCAATTAAATGTAAGTAGTTTTTAAGCATTTAATAAATATCGACTACCTAATATATTAATGATATCCGGCCGAACTTTTGTGCGGCTGGAAGTAAAACTGTCACAACTGCAGTACAGTGCTGCACGGCAGCAACCTTCGACGTGAAGCTGCTAATACACTTATCGCAACCCAGACGGCTCGAGTGTACCAGACCTCATCGAGATTGTTATCCTACTTGAGGCTTTGTACGCGATATGAGCTGAAGTGTTGCCGGCTACGACACTATAGGTGGCATGCTTGCCGCGATGCCAATGAACAGATATTTTCTTTCCTGTTTTTGAGAACGGAAAATATTAACTTCTAATATTGCCAACGAATTTAGGAGTGGTTTATGCAACTCGAAGCGTGCGGAAATTAAATTAATTAAACGGAAAAAAACTGAAGCAAGGCGTGTCCTCTGAAGTTCTCGGTATCAGAGCAGTCTCCAATTCTTACAGATTGCAAATCGTACAGTTTTCAGAAGAAAAAGCAAACCCTGTTCTTTCTGTTCCTATAATTTAGAAAAACAGTGTCATATTCATTGTATTTTGGACCTAACGTATAATAATAAGTAGGTACTAAATTTATTTTACAAAATCTACTATATACTAAATTTGTACAATTTTAATAACTATCGACTTCTATTCTGTATATTTTTGTACAAGTATATTGTAATATTTAAAATTACGAGGCCTAATTACTATCTATCATAGTCCTACAGAATTTCTATAAATTATACTTTTATCTTCTACTGTTTTTATTTTCCTAACGTTTAGGTGGCACTAGGCACTGAACTTGATCACTACGGAAATCGGCCACGTCGGAGCCGCGGCGAGGATCTAGTACCGGACGATGGCCGATATAGGGTGAAACATCTATTCGTTTTAATATTATTGATATTGTTATTGTACATAAAGATTTAAGACGTGAATAAGATGATGACGTAAATACTGTGATCTTGGTTGTAACTTCAGATAGTTAGTACGACAAAGGTAAAATGGAGAAGAAGGTACGGGAAGGAAGGACGAAGTAATGAAAAAGATAGAGTTTTTTGCAACGCTTCGTCGCCAAGGTTACCAATGAATTGTAAAGACGTGATAATATTTTCTCCTGTCTTTCATTACGCTCTAATTTTATAACAAAGTTATAATTGGATAATTTGTGATCGGATTGAGGGCGTTGATTAAATAAAAATATTCCATTAATTACAGATAAAATGATTCACTTAATTGAACTAAGTAATATTGAATATGATTGTTTACATGACATAGACAACAACGACAAGCTTGCTACAGCCAAGCCCATTAAAATGATAAAAGGGCAGGCCAGCAGCTTCCAACCGTTACCGACACTTAATGTTGTCATGTCACAATGTTCAGACCTAGGCGAGGAGGTCACCACCCGCCCTGTTCCTAGCGCTGGTGACCCCACTTGGAGTAACATTCTAGATTTAAGTGAGTGTCTATTTGATGGATTAAACAATTAATATGTAAGTTAATGGATTTGATTATATCTAATCGAAGTAATTTATTATTTTGTTGTGATTATTGAAAACCAGTTATTTGTTATTTAATTTATCATTAGCTTCTAATGTTACCGGCACCAAAGGTGGTTTAGTTTTAAGTTACCAGATGACGCGATATTGTTTACGTTTATTTGTAATGAAATGTAACATCGTTATTGTAACTCAAGTTAAATATTTGCGGTTCAGATATAAATTTCAACTACGTACGGCCGGTTTCCTATAATCTATCCAAGCGTTATAAACCGTTATATTTTTGTAAGGATTTACTTACCTCACTTACTTGATAAATAGTCATCGAATTTATTGATCAATTCCTTGGGTTTCTATATTTCTTGGTCATATATTCATATCTTTATTTATGGAAGAGGAAATGTTGTTACAGCTGCATATAGTATGATTCACAGTATATACAGTAAGGATAGGATGGATTGTACAAACCGGCCGTTGAAAGTACTCCTTGTTTTGGTTGGATGGCAATCAGGAATACTTGTAACCCTGTTTTCACATGAGCCTCCCTACGTTACCTAATCTTCTCTTTTACAGTCGTTGGAACACATTTTGCGGTATTTTTTTTAAAGTCGATTTATTTTTGGAAATAAAATATATTAAGACATTATTTAATGATATCTTAGAACCAAATATTATTATTATTATTATGAATAATTAGTATGGCAAGGGTAAATAAAAAATTACATATTTATGAAGTAGTTTTAAATGAAAAAAAGTAAATGTAACTTTGATGTCAACTTGCATACTTAATCAATTGTAGTAAGTAATCGGTGTTCAAACAATATGCTATACCTACATGTGAATTAAATGGAGTTACCGTGGAATTGTTGTTTTTTATTTACGAGTACCTCCCTCTGACGTGTTTGACTTTAATTATTAATCGAGTCACAAACTCCGTCTTAAAATTATAATCGAATTCTTATATACCTTAGATTATATTTCAGGAATATTACCTGAAAAACATTTGCTAATGGCATATTTAGAAATATTTACGGATCTACATGATAATTGTTAGACTAAGTAGTAACTACGTTTTGTGGATTAAATGTTATTAATAATTCATTGGTGTGTGATACGAAACAAAATGACTACGACCTTGAACTAAGGACAGAGCATGCACAAATTAATTATTCAAATTATTGTCACGTTGATACTCTAGTATATCATGGCTTCGTTGAACTTGACTGTTAATTGTCGAAGTTATTGATTGGTGCAGATATTTATGTCACTGTTTCCTCATAACACTTCTGAATTCGTCTGCTTATTTCACAAATGTTGAGTGCCTTGTTCAGTAAGAATCCAGTGGCGTCGTTAAGCAATCAAAATGCGTACTCTTGATCCTGAATTATGGTATACAAAAGTTAAGGGAACTCGAACTCCGAGAAAGCTGCTTGGTATTCGATCAATGACTGCTGTCGAAAATTGTTTAAGAAACAGTTTTACGGAAGCCATGAAGGATTTCTGGGCGAACTGTTCGATCAAGAGTCTTAAATATAATAAGGAAACAATGCTCCCAGCGGTCAGGTAAAGTTGTAAAGGTCAGATAGGACAAATTTCCTGTCTCTCGAACGTCGTAACCGAAACACGTAAAACGCACTGACAGTGGATTCTAGAGGGAAGGTGGACAGGGTGGTAGCTGGATGTAGCTGGCCAGGCGGGTATCATCGGGATTAAACTATGAGTACCTATAGGTATCAGCCACAGAAGATATTTCTGTTTATCTTGTTAAGTAACAGGGAAACGCAAGTGTGATAACTCCGGACCGTTCGTCATAACAAGTGTAGTCAAGGATAGAGCCAGTTGCACCCCAAAACGGACGCTATTGTAACAAAACTTTTACTGTCTTTCTGTACATAGTTTTCACAGGCAATACTATAACATTATACTCACTTCACCTAGTTTTCACATAATCTACTGCTGAAATGAAAAAACGGTAATGATATTGTCATTGCTAGAATCGCTAATGATATTTTTTTAATAGTTTCACGATAACAATTACCGGCATCTATGTGCAGACGCTGCTACATAGTATTCAAGGTGTTGTTGACGGTGCTGGGGCTGCTGGCGATGGTCGGCAGCTGGCAGTCGTTCCGCAGCACGCCGCCGCTCATCGTGACGCTGGTGTCGTCGCAGCACCCCGTCAGACACGTCGACTTCCCCGCGGTGGCGCTCTGCATCAACAACGCCGTCAGCAGGACGGCCCTCAACAAGTACGCCAGCTACTTGTAAGTTTAAGACACGGTGATTTATGTCCTAGTTGTTATTGTTGCTAAATGTTTCAGAGGTGTTTGCAATGATCGTAACTTTTTTAAGGAAGGGGTCAAGTCAAGTGCTTATCCAGGGATGGGGGTTTTATCGCCCTTAAAATATTTCATATTTTAAATACAGATTCAGTTGGATCAGCATCTGGCGTCAGTGGAAACTCACGGCCAGTAATAGAAATCTAAAGATTGATAGATGCATCCTCATTTCCTCGTTAGTCATGTAATACTTTTATTAAAATCTGTACTATCTTGATCTGATAATAATATATTTTAGATTTTTTTGTACTACGTGTCAGATACGCGCTGGATGTGAACAGTACGTACAGCCTGAAGGATATAGAACGCAACCTCTTGACCTTCGGCGCCCTGGCGACGTGGAGCGGGCCCACAGTGGACGTCTCCTTCATGGATTACCTGTCGCGGGTCGCACACGAGACGAATGTCACTAATATCATAATGAAAGTAAGTATGTCCTATTGGTAACAAAAAACATATTTAAATAGAATTAAAGTTATCCTTCAGTGATATGGGAGTAATGTGTTTCGTCGTAATAGTTAACGCCGCAGTGCTCGTCGTTCCTGAGCCGCTGTGCGTGGCGCACGATGCGCGTGTCGTGCCACCGGCTGTTCGCGCTTCGCCCCACTCCGCACGGCTATTGCTGCGTGTTCAACTCCAGATACCAGTATGTTTTAAGATACGTCAATGATACAACATAGTTGACTACCAGCTTAGTTTTAGGCGACCAAATTTTTCCCATCAAGAGTATTAAGATATACTGAGTAGTTGCTTTTTGGCATTGCCGGAGAAAGATGAGTACACGTTTATGCCGTAATATCATGTAATACACACGTCAGCTACATTTATTCAAAAAGTCTTGCGTAGAAATTGTATTGTAGATTATTAGTGCTAAAACTTTCTTTGTGATGCTCGTAAAAGTTAAAATTAATCTCCTATATTAATGAACAACTATACTATGATCGTTTCTTCAGTAGACCATGTATAAATCGAAAGTCCGTAACATTTAGGGAGGAAGACCTGCACAATCCAGCTCGGAGGTTACACTTCGCGGGTCAAGATAACGGACTTTTAGTGGTGATGAAGGAAGATGACAATGACGTGGCCTTTATACGGGGCCCTGAGGAGGGAGTAGAGGTAATTGACTAATTATAATAGTAGATACTTATTAGTTAATGCTTTGGAAGGGTCCCGCCTGGTAAGTGGATATGTAGTCTCAGGTAGTACAGCCTAAGTTAAAGCAGACTTAAATACGCCCATATTACAATGCCATTAGTGATACATGCTGAGGTCTGTGACGCTTTCATTAGATATGTTTTCTGGAGTGGGAAAAAGGTGGTATAAAACAATTAATATAAAAATAAAAAACGAATGAAGAAGTTGTTTATAAAGCCAAACACATCTTCTTGTATCTTCTCAAAAATGTAATTAGAGCAATTGGCAAAGTGACCTAACAGTTTACATTAGTGGAACCGACAGAAGTTAATATTGGAACATATCATTTGCAGGTATTACTGTTTGACGGCAGCGAATATCCGCTGATAGAAGGCGGCTCCTCCAAGGTATATTTGACGCAACGCAACACGTCAGCCTTCTTGAAGCTCAGCGCTAGGAACCAGTACATGGCCCCTTACCTAAAGGATTACAGCGAAGAAAGGGTAATGATATAATCCAATTGCCATTTCCATTGACCTTTGGCAATCCTTTTTTAACTTCTGATTGCCTACAAATTATTTTCCGAATTTTCCGAATAAGTAGAAGCTAATGTATGCTCTAGATTTATTTGCTCTAGGAACTGTTCAATATTCGATATTCTGATATCTCCCTCGGGGTTTGAATAGCGCCAGCGATTTCCAAACGGACGAATGCTTTGTATGCGCGGAATTATACCTAAACTAAATTCGGGGCGTGATTGTCGGACATCAAATTCGAGGGCCCGTCGGAATTCGTAGGTGCCGTTGACGGTCCATCGGCGGTAATCGACTATATGCGAATAGTTAACATGGTGATGCGCAGTCCGCTTCAGCCGCTTCCGCGTCGATAAATTAGGAGACTCTTAGCGTGTTCTCTCAAGCACAGAAGCGTCTTTGTAAATTTGCTGCTAGTGATCATGAAATTGTCTAAGTTTCAATCCACACTTTTCTCTTACATTCTGTCTCGCAACTCTTTATCAAGCGTCGTCTAATATAGGGATATTACACTTTGGCAGGGGCCAAATCTGCACCAATGTGAGTATTATCGACGTTATTGGAGCTCTCTACGAATATTACTTCCCGATAATCTGAGTGTCAATCGCGTGCTATACATTGACCACATCTACGTAGTGTCATTGTTAGTGCCCTACTTAACGTTTAGGAGGCAAATGTGATCGAAACGTAAGAACGATGTACATCGTAATAAGAACAATGGTGTTCCAGCGCGGGTGCCGTATACGTCGCGCCCGCAGCCGGGTGGTTCAGCAGCGCAGCCATGCGTGGTGCCTGGCGGAGTGCCGGCGGCACACGGTACGCGCGCTGTGCGGCTGTGTGCCGCATCTACTGTTCCCA
Organism: Calpodes ethlius; assembly: GCA_018251375.1. Lineage (NCBI taxonomy): Eukaryota > Metazoa > Arthropoda > Insecta > Lepidoptera > Hesperiidae > Calpodes > Calpodes ethlius. The sequence continues at coordinate 25,291 of DWPA01000109.1, forward strand.
CATCCCACCGACACCGTCTGCTCCCCAGACCAGCTCGCCTGCTTGAACAAACATAAGGGTAGTATTCTATTGACTTCTCTAACCTATCTTCTAAATTTGTAACGTTACGTGTGAAGGTAATATAATACAATGTTAATGCTATCTGAACGATCCAGTACTTCTCTTGCTACCAATGTTTACAGAAGTGCAGATTTCATCTTCTTTGAGTACATAATTGGAACCTTTTTGCGTCCGTTTCTCCATCTAAGCAAGTGGTGAACTTTTTATCTAATCTCTTTAAAACTTTAATATTCGAATCCTTCTAAACGAACATTCATATTACCACTAGACTATCACACAAAAATAATTTATAATACGTTTGTCTGTCGCACGGCTCTATCTCTAGAATCGTACTAGATAAACATTTTGAATTTTTACTGGATGTGTATAATAAGACAAATAATATAAAAAAGTTGAAAATCAAAGGGAGTTCCGAAACAAGAAATCGAGTTCACTTAAAATACGCCATCTAGCGAGAGCGATGAATACTTGATGCTTGTTAGCTGAACGAGGACTCCCTCTACATGTATCGAGGTTATTACGGAGCAGTCTTAATTCAACTTAATAGATGGCGCAGTTATAAGTTGTGAACAAGTCCAATAGCTACAAAAATAAATAAAAGACGTCTGGCTCTGACTTAAAAATAAACGGTGTTTTTATATTTATCTGATGCCAAAATGTAATTACGAATTTTTGTTACTTTAGGCTGATTGTCTGTTTCATTGTCTTCGCTCATTTACTTAAAAGTGAATAAGTTATTTATTATTTTAAAATCGAATTATATCGAAATACTTATTTAATTTGGTTGGCAGATTGAGTTTATTTCTTTGGGATGGTAAATATACTTTACTTACGTTACAGAGAAGTTTACCAACTTTTACCCCGGCGACGTCGCGGACCCCAGCCTGACCGAGGAGTCCTCCGACTCGATGTTCTGCGACCACTGCATGCCGGACTGCGTGCGACTCACCTACTCGGCCGCCGTCAGCCACGCCGACCACCAGTACACCAACAAACTGTTCTTGAACTTCCTCGTGTGAGTCATTTGTATTTTCAATCGAATACATTAGTGGGGCTTACTTAACAGGCAGATGGACAAGTGACTCTGATCAAAATTAGTACTTCAAAGCTTTATATTTCCCTAACGGAATCCTGAATCGGAAACGATGTGCGTAGATATTCTTGAGAAAACTTTACAAAAATACTAGGTACATATTCTGGGTTTGACGAGAAAAAAAACATTCTCACTTGACGTGTAGGTATAGAGCTGCCATGGAAAAACATTTTATTAATTTTATTGTACCGTTTTGAAACTTTATTAGCGTGATAAATATATATCCCTCTGCTAAATTATTGCTTTCGAGTACTAAGAATGTCTGTGCTATGCCGCGGTCAGATCTATCTATATGAAAAAGACCAAAATATACGGGACAAAGAAGATTGAAAAAGCTTGCTAAATTTGAAACTATCCAACTACAATGAAAACCAGATTAAAAACCACCCTCACTGATAATGATGAACCTTCCTTTATTATATAAGTAAAGAAATTTCTTGTCATACTTCTAGAAACGGCATATCTCTTACGAACACGACTGTTATCCGAATATTCTACGCGTCAGAAGAACAAAAGTTGTACGTCGTGGAGACCAATAGACGCTGGTATGAAATCGCATGTAAGTTACTAGTTAGTATTTTAGTTTTAATCGTGACATTATTTTTCAACGTAACAGACGTAAAATGAACAGACGAACCACGTTATGCTGGGTGTGCAACCGGACGATGCGTTATTTTGACATGTACGGTCGAACTAGATCGCAGTGACAACAGAAAATGCACGGCTACACATCGATCGATCTCACCACGTGTGAGTTTTTTTTAACGTGTGCAGCTGACGTTCACCCGACGGTGAATGATGGCGTTCGTAACTCCATCGTCAATCTTCGGTCGTACGCCGGCAGTATACGTCAAAATAACGTACTGTGTGATAGTTTCTGGTCGGCCCCACGCATTCTTGCCTGTCCAACCAAGTGCCTGGTGCTGGTTAGGAGGTACACCAATATACATAGCTAATTTGATCCTCTTACAAACTTAATGTTTTAACTTTTCAGCTGTTCTAATCAGTCAATGGCTGTGTGTGGTGGCGGTGACGTCCCTCAGCGCGGGGGAGCTACTGTACCACGCTACCATCAGATGGGGTTACCACTTCATTCGACATCGACGCTTGGATGGTATACGAAAAAAGCGAGTTACGCCATCTGTAGGGCAGTAACTATAGATTCAAAATTAAATAACTTTTTGTGAATGAAAGCATTTTCAACATAGTTGTATTTAACCCGTAGGCTGTTGTCTTATTAGCCCCGTGTGGTCCCGGGTTCGTTTCTCGATCGACGCGGATATTTAAGTGACAGCTAAATATTTGTATTCGAGTCTTGTGTATTTAATTTATGATGCCCTTGTAAGGGGAGTATGAGTGTGTACCAATTTAATATCTATTTCCTTGATACAAATAAAATCGCATTATATATACTTACTAAATACGTCAAATTTATGTAATTATATGTAATACATGTTCGTCGCTCGTTATAGTGTGTCAGTTATTAAAATTTACATAAATTTTCTTTTTTTTAATTCATATTTGTTTTACCTATATCACTATCGAGATTGTAAATCTATATCAGATTATTAATACTATGTAGTATTGGTAGCAAACGCCATGCTGTATGAACTACGCATCAAAATGGTTTGCACAGAATACCAGTGTTGGGGTCTAGACAAAACGCTTTTCTGTTCCTTCCTGTTTCCTAAGGCACAGATTAATGAATACTCCAGAGGTTACCCGTAGTAATCGCTGAGTACGTCTCGTTTGTAACAAATTGTAACTGTTAATTTTAATGTTAGCTGCAGTAAGAATATTATGCTATTATTTTTTTCTTTTTGTCTAATATAGATTTAAAATTATTTCGTAGTGAGCTAACAGATGACCGTCGCCGCATCGCAATGCGTTGTATGTCAATATTGTCATCCGCTAACACGAGACTTCCTTGGCCCAAATATTAAACATTTGACAATAATTTTCACGGTCAGGCGTCGTACTACGCTGTTGACATTGGTAGTTAATTAAACATTTTTGTTTACCCAACAATTTAAGTCTAAAAGTTAAAACTTCTGTAGTACCAGCAGGGGCTAAAAGTATTGTAAAGGCACCAAAAACCGGCACGCTTTGTGGGGAGAGACATAATCATTATACTATGAATATTATAATTAAAATATTAATGTTTTTACTAGTATCGTTATTTTTCCGTGAAGTCTGCCTGCCTAGTTTTAACACTCGCTCGAATCTACCGCCATAACTCATCGTACTCCAGCGTGTTTCTGACGTCGTGTTCTTTGTTGGCCAACAATGCTCCGATAATGTCTTTTATGTTGCTGATGTATCACATTCATAATTCAAATTTATTCAGTAAGTACAATAAACAAAAGCCGTAAGTGCTGAACGCGTCGTGCATGATGTACCTCTGTACTTTAGCCACTCAATTACTCTTTCACTGGATCATTTGGTATTTCTTGTGGTGATTGAGCTTCGCATTCCGAAGGGGGCGGTCTCGAGGGCCGCTCTCCGAGTATTGACGGTAGGACCTGCACAAGGAGATGTATCTTAAAATACAATTGCTTGTAAAATAATAATTGTTACATGACAGATATTAGTTTGGACAATGAGTGACATGAATCGTCACATTGTTAAAAGAGACCTGAACCCAGTAGTGGAAGTTCGTGATAATGATGTATTCATAACGTACCCTATCCAAGTACCTGTTCTCCTATCATAACGAGGATCTGCGCGACTTTCTTGATGGTTTCTAGATCCTGCGGTGAAGGGAGGCCGAGACGCGGGTCCCGGTCGGTCCCGCCCGGGAGCAGGCCGGCGCGGGAAGCCACGCGGGAGCCGAGCCCCGACACCACGGAATTCAGGTCCGACACGGCAGCCAAGGCGCCGCGGTCACCGTCACGGTTTAACTGAACGAGAAAATGTTACAGTTATATTTCAGGCAGCCCAGTGAATACATGTTCTGATATCATGTTTATTTTTTAACGTTGATACTTTTTGACTTATTAACGATAAGCTAATTGCCTTCTCTTTATGTGCCTTGATGTGATTATGTTTCAGGATATAATTACTGTTGCAAAGTGCTCCTGTGTAAATAAAGAGCGGGACACTGTTTTATTAATATAAGTTTCCAACTGCATTCCCTTTAACAATGTTCACCGTCCAATGATTTCCTTATTCGGGTTATTCATATTTTGTTATTCAACATGGAAGGTCAAGTAATACTCACGGGCACACTCCAAACCAGAGGCACTACAATCAAGAACGCCAAACATCGAACGTATTGAGCCACCATCGTGTCACAATGTCCTCTGACTGATAAGATGGCTCTTATAAACTCCTTGTAATTTACTAATATTGTCTAACGAGAGGCAGTTTTCTATTGTCCAGTGTTCCATTATGTTAAGTGTTCTGTTGCTGATCAGTTCCCGAATCTGACTCTAAGTTTTTTGTCTATTTATATGTACAGTTCTGATTTTAGAACTCGAGAATTTTGAAAAAAGAATTGCTAGATGGTTCGATTAACACATTCTTAACTGGAGTCATATGATAGCGTATCCAAGGTCTGGTTGGATATACCAGGGTACATTGGAAGTAGAATTGTGGTCACACATGGTCACATGGTCTTTAAAATACAAATATCCACGAAGTCCGTAGGAGAGATCATTATTTTAATATCTTTGAGTAAGAAAATAAAGCGAACGGAATATAGCTAAGACAAAATGAGGCACCTTTTCACTACAGGTATGTGTAGGTCAGTAAGAGTAAAAAGGTGATATATGTAAGACAATTACTCATTTTTGCTACCCTTGACCCTCCTACATACTTGAATGTTATTAAAATAAAAATGCATTATTGCATTGTTATATAATGCAAATTAATTGAATACATATTTTAAAAATAATGGCGGGCAACTGTCTTACTATGGTGTGAATATGTGCGTTTTAACTTGTACGGATTAGGAAACTAGCTTATTTTTTGTTTCAGGAAACAGCATTCGCCTTTTTTTCTGTATCCATGACTCTGGGCATATTGTATATGAAATGCTACTTTGCATCCAATTGCACTATAACGACATTGAATTATCTAGTAATATTGCTATGAACATATTATGATAAACTGTCGAGTAATTCTTTCAAGTCAAAATAGCTTAAGCAAAATTCCTCGTTTAGTAACGTTCGTCCTCCTTCCGCAATTAGAATTTGTGATGACCATTAGTTCCACCTCCAGGCGGCCGTGAGTAGCCTTATGAATATTAACATGAGCCGCGGCAGTTCTGCACTTGACCTTTACGTAGACGAATCTACGACTTGATAAGACTCCGACCTCTGTTGAACACGATGTAATTACACTTTGGCTTGTGCGTTTAAAATCTTTATTATGTAAATGATCTAACATCCGTGATAACCTAGCGGTTTAGACATTGGTCTCCTGAAAATTGGGCCTTGAGTACGAGTCCATACCGCACGTCTGAATTTAAAAAAATATACGTTTTATTAAAAAAATATATAAATATTGTGAGGAACTGTACTACTCAGAAATATCCATAATGTTCTCAAAGATTTAAAATTTGTCAATCCGCACTTAGTCACCATAGTGGACATTAGCTTGATAACCCTCATGTTGCTACAGGAGACCCCAACCCAGCAGTGGGTTTTTATGGATGGTGATAATGATGAAACGACTAAACTGAATGTTTAGTCTAAAATCCAAAAGGCGTTGCAGCGGTAATGTTGAAAGGTCACAATGAGCAGTGTAGAGGACGGAGACGAGTTTATTTGACCTATGAATTTGGTATTGTTTGTGTAAATGCTATTTAACTATTGAGATGGATGCTCTTCACGGCCTATGAACATTAAGATATTTTTTCAACACTATAATTAAGTATCGTGGTTCCGGGCGCATACTAAAAATGACTGTTGTTGTTTATTGTAAATGGAAGTCATCAGTCGTTAGTCTTAGCTTTGGTGAACCTACGTAGAGGATTAAACTTTGAGTGCTAGTTTACCACCGCTGATTGTCATACACCCTGTTGAGTGCTGCCGAAACTGTGGCACCAGATCTTATACATATTGAAGCAAAATCTTATTCCCAATCCGGAATATTTTCAATGGTTTCTAAAGACGGACGGACAGACAAAGATCTACTGTCCACTCTTTAATTGATGTATCTGTTTATTGTGATTTATTTCCCACAGCTCTATAGGTATTGTTGTAATGTTTTATGTTTCGGTAATGTTTTGGTAAATGTTTGCCCTCGGAAGTGATCTGCCTCGCTGGTTGATGACATGTTATAGTTGCCTGTTTCGCAGACGCCGGCCTCTAGTCAAGGCGAGGGCATGCGGGAGGTGTCTAATTTAATATTTGGCGGTTGTCGAGCTACCGGTGCAGCCAACTGCCCACTTGATGCTAGTAGGTATTCTAATTAATTTAGGTTACATTTTTGTGAAGGTTTTGTCTGCAGTTAGAATGCAGATTTATTATTTTTAAGGTGCTTTAACTAAGTGGATTTGGAAGTTGCCGCAATTCCATTGCGGAGGTAAAGCGTCAGAAGCTAAAACATTACTTCTTATTTTTAATTTTGTGGATAATTTGGAAAAACTGCCATAAACACTTTTCCACATTATAAATGAAATGTGTGTGCAAAATTTCAGTGTCTAGTACTCGAAAGGTGTGAACCAAGTGTTAATATGACAGCCAGTTAGGACATCTCTTTTTATGTCTAAATTTATTGGCATTTTCTGTACTAATGACATACTAATACTAACACTGTTTAGAATCGAATCTACAATATTACTGCACGGTCAATTCGTCCGGTATTAAAAAACAAAGTCAATAGGTCCAAAAATATATATCTTTACACAAAAACAACGTGAATTTGTCAATCCTCGCATTATTTAGTATGTATTTACCTAGAGGTACCATGTTCGGTTATCCGTTAAAGATCATTGACATCTGTTGGACTTATATTGGAATTCATTCCACGATGTTGCTGAAGCACGTCACATCAATTTAATAGTTGTATTAGCGGCGGTATCGGGTTATCGAGAACGTCAACGGATACTTCTACTGACTGTCACGGAGTAACGGTGGCGGAGAGCCAGGGCTGCCAACACGATACCTTTCTATTGTAATAGTAGTAGCAAGCAGACGTGCATTTTACTTGTAGTTTTTGAAATAGGGCAACCAGATGAGAGTAAGTGTCAACCCCGGACTATCTATAGATATCGATAATTTTTGACAGATGTGTGCAATTTGAAGTCTGTTTGGGTTCATCGTGTTAAATCACTGTGACGTCAGAACATATTACCTATTGAAAATCCTGGTCTAGCACACAGTTGAGCTTTGTACCTATTCTAATACTCTTGGCGTTTGTCTAACATAAAAAATATATTTAAAATATAAAATTTAATTTTTCCTCTCTTCGACCATCACTGCTGCTGTTCCCCATCGGGTCCATGATTCTCACATTGTTAATGTATAAATTATGACAAAATAAACAGTTCCTAAGTGACAACCCTATCTAAAGATCTAAAAAATGAGGATATGATATAAATTAATTGGATAGCTGTCGTGTCGTGTGTCTTGATAGCGGTGAACGAAACTTTCCTGGTGCTGCGACCAGCGACGGGCCGCCAACGCTGCTGACTTTACCGAAAGTTGTTCTTCCATCTACAGACAACACGGCGGTGGTGAAGGAGGGGGCTTAACTGGACATCCTACGTGGACACTTTTCTTGTATGTCAGGCTCTTTTTCGACAGGACGTAATAGGTTATCTAATGTACCTACTAATACTAGATGTTAAAAACTCCAAAGGTGAATACCGTCTGCTACGGTCGAGATGTAAGTTCAATGGCTCGGCCGTGAATCAAAAGGTCAACTTTAATAATACAATTATAATATTCGTGAGGTAACATGATCACTATTTCATAACTAATAATAACTTATGAATAATTCAAGAAGAAGCTTAAAGACCATAAATTAAAAACAACCAGCGCTAAATATTGCCAAATTGAATACATGTATATAATTAAATCTGGAACGAGGTCCAAGCTGTACGTACGTACGATATTATTTTATGGAGGTTTTAAAGCTATTATTGGTATTAATATCCGACAAAATTTTTGTAGAATTTTTATTTGTCTGTCTGTGCGAGCATCGTGTTGAAATCACTAAACAGATTAAAAATTGTGGGTGAATATATTAGCCTATGAAGAACATATCTATATGAGGACATTCATGGTCACTCCCTATGACTGTCCCGTTGCTGGACTCGGGTCTCCACACACAGTGTGGGGTACAGGCCATAGTCCACCACGCTGGCCAAGTGCAGATTAGTAGACTTCACATACCTTTGGAAAACTCCAGAGTATAATGTGGGAATCTTCAAAAGGAGAGTGAATAGGCTCTTTATAAGTTAGTGCGTACAACATCTTAGACTACATCGCCACTTACCATCA
>DWPA01000110.1:0-33709 GCA_018251375.1 Calpodes ethlius
ATATTTTATAGCAATATTACCAATTTGCTAATTGTCCATTGTGAGTACCATTCTATGAAATACAAAGGCCGCGAAGATTATGTTATAACAAGTAAATCACATAAATCTAATTCTGTTCTCGGTATTTACTGTTTAATTAACTGCCTCGTCCCACTCCCAGATGGTATCGTCAACCAACGGATTTATGAGCACCTCGTTAACCAGAATACTACGGTATTTCAACAAATTTAAATTTACCTTCAGTGACGTAAACCGGGTAAAAAGTAAAGTATGTTTCTGGTACAAATCGTACGTATGTTCATTATTCAAACAGTGCCAATACTACGAAACACTTTGTCAAAACAATATGACACCGGTGACTGCTATGCTTTAAAAACATTGCCGTCGGAGACGACGCTTCGCTTTACTTTTCGATCCATTACATCGTTACATCCAGCGGGGCACGTTACTTTCACTGGGTAGGTAGGCGAGGGCGCAATGTATGTCCACGTGCGTTTATCGCGGGAGGACGCGACGCCGATCGCGGGGTCCGCTCCGCGAGCTGTCACGGCGCTCGCGGCGATCGATAAGGGCGCGCCCTACTGCACGCGACCGTTCACCTGTTTTCGTACTATTTGGTAACATCCTGCCTCCATTGTCTGCCGTAATGAGGGTCTGTTTTGTAATTTTCCCTGCTTAATAATACTGTCTCGCAAATTAGCGATGCATTAATTCCGTCGAGAATATCGGTAGCCCAATTGCTAGTGTTCTTGAATGCTGAGCGGTCGCTGATTCTCAGACGGGACCGACATGCCGCGGATGTTTGTTGTAGCAGATTGTATGCTCGTCCGTCTATTATAGCTGTGATTCATTGACCTCAGCAACACGAGAAGCATCATCAATGCATTGCAGGTCGAAGTTTAAAACCCGTAAGATAACTTTCTGCGTTTCTTAGATATTCGTTGATTTTTGAAGGTTACCAGCGCACGACTTACGACGATGCGGACGTGTCTGCGGCCGACTGGGCCGACTGGGCCGACTCACCGCGACGACAATACCTCATTACGCATTGAATTATAAGTTTATACAAGGAATTAATCATTCTTTAAGTATGCACGTCGGTCGATCTCGTCGTCTCAGTCTTATACGAAATTCAAGATTAAATCAGATGGTTTTATCAGGAAAGGAATCACTCATTGAATAATTTAAAAGATATTGGTAAATATTCATAAAGTTAAATTGCTCTCTTAACAATTTTTTATTTATGAAATTCATATCGGACGATGAATATATTCATTAGATATAATATTAGTGGCAGGTTCCGCCGTCGGTGTTAATAGCAAGGCAGACGGTGTGGACGGAGTGTTGTCCTCGTTTGTTCTAGTTCATTGTGGCGAGCCGTATAGTAGCTAGATATCGTCGTCAAATTTGTACGGGCTCTCGGAACAGTGGGCGAGTTGATTGGAGGCATTGTTCTCCATAATCAAGCGGGCGACCATCCGCCGTCCGGCCGGCCGCCGCCGCGCTACACGACGGACATTCCACGTATTACCCCGGGCAACTAATGGTATATGCTCACTACGCGGATTAATGTATTGGCTAGTATTCATTTCTATTGATGATAATACGGAACATTTACAATCTCACTCGTTCGTTTGTGTGTCCGTTCATATTCGATGGTCTCCTCATCCACTGAGCAGGAAAAGTCTAAAATGAGTACCTCTGGAATATAACTCGATTGGTTTCATTGTATGAAATGGTCATCCTCCCTTAATCTCCGATATGATATGTTGTTCATTTTAACGAATAGAATATTTGCTTTTACACGCTTTTAAGATGTTGTAGCTTGATTGTTTTTCAAAGTATTGTATAAAATGTTATCGTTACTATATTAATTTTTAATCAAGACAAAATTTCGTACAAAATTTCGAACACAACTGAGGATTATTGCTTGAATGAATTAACAGAAAACAAACGCGAAGAAATGATTAATGGTCACAAATTTCAATCTGCCGCGCGCGTGACTATCGTCTTAACTAATAAACACACTAGAGCGTATTTCACGTTATCCACTGCGTATTAGCGCTGTGACTGAGATTCTGTAACGTGCTCTATAGAGGACAGCGAGCGCCCACGAATATCTCGTAGCGTTTGAAATTAGAACTTCTTAGTAAAGTATATCGTTTATTTTATTTTTTATCTTCATCATTAATATTTCGCAAATATTAGAAATCCGGTGAGTGTGGACGCGTCTTTACCTTGCCGTATCTAGTTCATTAGCCGAGCCCCCGAGAGCCCGAGCTTCATTAGGGCGCGCTTCTAATTAAAATATATTGCTCCACATTATCTTCCTCGTCAGCCAGTATCCGTGTTTTGGCGCCGTCTTGTGAATACTGAATATGGAAGCTTTGGCAGATAACTTGATTAATTTTTATGGCGTACGTACGCCTTTGCAAATGTATAGTGATTGATCAGCTAAATAAAATAAGCTATGGTTACGAAGGTGTTGGTAATCCTAAACTTTGATAGCGATAGAGAGCCAGAGACGAAGGTGGGTATTTTAGTTCTTCTCGGGCAGGGAGGTAAGGCTACGTTGATATTGCGGTTTTATTTTTATCGATGGCGAAGACAAAGTGAATCATGACAAGTCTAGAAAGGCGGTTATCCAGCACTGCATCAGCCCAGGCCTAATATCTCGATGAAGTTCAGTGTAAAATAAGTTTATTTAAAGTGGAACGTAATTAAATTACAATGAGGTATGCATCACTCCGTAGCATGATTAACCAACGAGGAATGACGAGGCACGAGAACGTCGCTAACTATGTATTGCTGTAATATGCGCGCGCGCAGGACGCGATCGGTATCGCGCGACGGGAGGATGGAGATAGCAACAGCGTTACACTGTGTACAACCGTTTCTAGAAAATTAATACAATGTCAATTAATCTGTTAACCTTTGATTGTCCTGTACGTTATGATGTTCTCTGGACGAAAAAATCAGAGCGAGCAATAACAAAGAAACCGTACAAAGTCATATCACTTGATCGAATTTAGGTAAATTGAAACAGATCGTATAGGTCACGCTCGTCTCGCAGTAGATTTATTATGCATCAGCTGCATGCTAAATTTTCATTGTCTCCGATAGAATCAATTGGTTTTATCGATTCCTCCGTCTGTGCAAGTAATCAACGACAATTGAATTTTGATTACGAAGCTTCCACTTCAGTTTATTTCTGTGTCACTCAACCTTCTCACTTTTCGCTAGTGGAGGGTCCCGCCCGTGCTCGCCGGCGTGTCAAGGGTGCTACATCGTAGGCCGAGCAAAAAATACATTTTTCTACCTCAATTGTGGCTATTACTTTTTTACGAAACATCTCAGATCCGTCTGGTTGTCGCGCCGATACACGAGCAATCGTGGGTGTCGTGACAGATCAATGATTCCAGCAGTAGAACGCAATTAAACAAATATTGTGTTTCTTGCGTCAACGAGTGACGCGCCGCTCTTGACTCGAGCGAGGTTATGTATCGAGCACATCTCAATGATACATTTTTAACACCTTGTAAAAAAATAAATATATTTCTTCTTTGCAATTTACTTATTTAAACTAGCTTCGTCGAGGGTCGTTTCAAACATCTGTAATTGATTATACGAGAACTGGTAGTGTTTGTCTAATTCTTCTTTAAAGCAGCATAGGCCTGACGTAGTGACAATAAAATTACTTCTTCCACCGCTTCTGAATTTCCTTTGATTAATGGAATAATAGTATTAATATTATTTTCTATTATACGTAGTAGTTGGTACATTTCACATACAGTTAAAAAGTTGTAGAATTCAATATGTGTCGAGTAAGTAATTGAGATTAATGTTATGTAATACGCACGTACATCATATATTTATTTTATTAATATTAACCTGCATATTTAAAATGTATTTAATCTCCTACCACGGTGCTATAGCATTATAAGCGGAAAATAGATTAGATAGATATAATTAATATGGATTATTTTAATTCTTTTTTAACGCCCTCTAATGTTTGTTTTTTATTGCAAAAAACGTACGTATCTATATATACCTTTGTTGTTACTATTTAATGTTATGTAGGGCGCACTAATTATTGTCACAATGAGAAGTTATAGCATCCCTGTGTGGGGTCTATGGGGTAAATTATTTTTCCTTTTTTCGGTACATGATTACTTATTATCACATTATATATATCATATATCACAACATAATGGATGTTATAATAATATATGTTCCAAAATATGTTTAGAACTGTAGTAGTAAATGCCTTAACGCTAGAGCTCGTATTCTCATTTATTAATTTCTTAATGGGTCCATCGACACCCACGACGGCCACGGTGCGGCGCGGCGCAGTCGGCGCTCGCCCCACACCGAGGTCACCACTCGTCCTTCGCAGGGTTGTGTCAGCGGCGACAAACTCTTTACATATAACATCTAGTTTATCTTACTTAATACATCAAATGTCGCGTTACTGTAGGGGTTAAGGGGAGAATATAATTTAATTTTAGGTGTTTCAAAATAAACGGCAACGCCTCAAATCAATGTAATCGCAATACAACACCTTAAGATGCCGTTAAAACTATATTTTGTTTTGAATAATTTGTGTATTTATAACGCTGTCGTTATTAAACGTATGTTTATGTAACTGTTTATTGAAACAGGTTTATTGACATTATTGGAGATAACCTAATTTATAACATGAATACTTGTTTTTTGTGCTAAGAATATTTTTTTTAGTTAAAATTTCTCGATCGAATTATTGCATATAAAATAAAGAATTTCAAAACTCTTCTTATATTTTTTTAGGTGTAGTATGAATTCATGAACTAGCATGTATAACTTTTTTATTAGTCACAGACCTTTCATGACGAGTTTCATACTTAGTTTTCGCACAACATAATCGTTAACGATCGATGCGTTTCATAATGTTAGTAACTTTCATATTAAATGTCAAAAACAAGGCAGCTTACTTAAAAAAACTTATTGAATATTTGGACATGAAAATATTACTTTCGTGAAACGGTTATTTTTCGATAGACGAATTAAGACATCATTTATACTAAGCGGCTCGTGACCCGCGATTGTATTCTGTAAGACATCTATTTTCGAAATAGATGTCGAAGAAATAACAAATATCATTCTATCTGCGCATGCCAGCGTTACAGATTAATATTGCACAGATATTGAATAGCTCGCGGCTATTAACTTAATATTTGACGAAATGGAAATGACGCCGCGGGCCGCCTGGTGGGAATCAAGTGTACAGTCAACGGTTCATTTCCCGTAAGCGGTGTCACTTTGAAGCAGTGCACCGCCCGCCCGCCGCCGGCCGCCCGCCGCCCATTGCCGAGGGCGAGGCCGACACGCGACACCGCCACGCTCCGGGAAGCACTGCGACCACAGAAGCCTCGCCAGCGCCACCTACCCACGCTACCCGTCGGTCACGCACCATTGCCCGACAAAGTCGCTCATTGACGGGTAACGGCAGAGTTCTTCGGAGAACTGGAGATTCATCGCACGTCCCCCTACGATCTGTTAATTTCGACATTTTAATGTATTTATCATTGAAGGAAGGAACGGAAGTAAACTCTTAACTTACTGTAAAAGGCATAGAATCTAAAACGTTATGCAAAACCTACAGGAAGTCGGAAATAGCCTCTCAGATTTGTTGTTATATAAAAACCCGCCAAGTCCAGACTGAGCACAGTGTAGGGTAATTGTAATACGTAAGTTGCAGATTTGTTGATCGACTATTACTTGATAACATGGATTTTTAAATAAAAAAATTGTCTTCACATACTCGTAATATTTTTGAAAAACGTTACAACACACCATGAGGTAGATAAAGAAGAAATAATTCCATCGTGAACGTTCATAAAACGTGCAGGGGAGGCACCTAATTTTTTTAAGATTTTGTTTTTCTCCTTTATTATGTACATATGTTCGTGCTAAATTACAGCATTTTAGTCTAAGGGTTTTTAAGCTAAACCAAAATTGTGTATAATGATTCCATTTTGGCCTACGGAACTCAATAAAAATACTCGAATTAAAAGTGCAAGCGCACAGTAGAAAATCTCCAGGGTTCCAACCACACTAACAAGCTCCCCATAAACTGTTGCGTGGTGCCAATCTGTAATATGCAAGCAAATACAGGGCTATTGTGTTTACAACATACAGTGATCGGATTCTAGCAGCGAAAACGGACTCTACAGTTAGATACATAACAGATAAATTTTCATGACATGGTTACACTGCCTTAGATTGTAACGAAATCTGACGAGACTAAAATATTATCAGCTCGGCTACTGGTATATCAAAATGTTGAAGTTTTGATATAGAATTGCCTTCTTCGTCAGATTACACAACATGGAATGTATCCTATCCAACTGTAGCGAGGTAACAACAAGGGGATGATATAACCGTAGAACGGTTCATTTATGTATTAGAAGACGGTTTCAAGCTGATGAAATAGAAAAGTGGTGGCATTAACACCAATGGGCAATACATGACACATACTGTACGCTGAAGATCTAGTCATATTGTCGATATCCCTGCAGAAACCAAGTGTAATGGCGATCTGAAGAAGACAGCGGGTGTCCCTGGATTCACAAGCCTCAGAATCAGTTAGAGTTGTGCACGTTAGGATAGGCTTATGTCCAACCGTGGATTCATATTGACCGATAGGTGGGAACGACCAACCCTCACTACTTGTTTCACGCCAGACATTACCGACAACCTTAAACAAAAGACTTAATATAAGGTAATGGATTTTAAAAAGATTCGTGGACCCCTTGCACTGCAAGCAAGTAAGAAATTACAAATAGCCCCTCGCATCGACTTCATTCCTCCCCCGGCTGTACTAAGCACGGTACTTATAGTAAATACCGTGTTTCACCCCTCATCTGCTGGTGGATCATTCCATTAAGTCGTGTGTTATCTTTTTATGGTAGGTTTTGTATAGTCCCTTCAGCATTCAGGCGCAATATTTAAAATGAGACGGAACATAATAAATTGTAAGGTGCGGGTGTAAATTGAGAGTCAAATTTAGTATATATGCTTCGTGGAATACGTATGTTTTTAAAACGTATTTATCATTTATTATCATTTCATATCATTTATGGACACCATTACATTACATAATTCCCCAAAAAGTGACTTTAGCCAAAGAAAAAAATATAGTAGATAAACCCAATGCTACATCTTTGTGTCATTGGGTGCGACGTGGGTGAGGAGCTGTAGGTACATTAGCATTTAATAAATAAAATAGAAGTATAAAAATTAATCTGTCTTAAGTTTCTCCCAATAAAGTGTAATGTGTTGCCAACAATGTTATACAGTTAGTTAACTTTAAGATATTTCCGTAAACACGAGCCATTTGGCGCAGCGCCCGCGGCGTCGGCTCTGCGCGCGGGGAAGTCCCGGAGGCGCACCTGAATAACTTACGGCAGTAAATTTTTCCTGTAGATCAGGCCATCTCAAACTGGGCGATAACGTCTCTTTCAGCAATGTCGCCGTTTTTATCTTAAGACGGTGGCAGCCAATGAAATAAGGATTATTTTGATGTATTTGAAAAAAATAAGTTTAGATAATAATAATAATTATGTTACTTAATACAATGTTAATTAAAATAAATTATTAAGATGTGAGTTTTCAAAGATCTTGAGATGCACGGAATTTAAAGACGTAATTGACGAATATCGTCATGGCTAAGAGAAGCCAGTATCCATTCGAGTTATTATACACTTCAAATACGAGCAATGTGGTTCTAGACAACACTCCCATGTAAATAGATATATATCACAAAATTCGTCCTCTTTGCAGTATTGATAGGCCACCAGAATAAACGAATTTTATTACTGGATTTTTTGTGGCATTTATTTTGACAATTAATGAGTTAATATAAATAAGTTGTGTGCAAAAATTATTTTGCCAGCAGTGAAAGTGTATAACGACCCGATTGTAAGTTAGTGAGATGAGTTTGAGAAACTGTGCCTCAGCAATGTTGTCGCTCGGAACTCGAATGCGTTATATTTCGCTTTCAGATTATCGCTGTCCCGCTCTGATTTATTGATCATTATTATATAACAGGATAACCCTTTATTCGCGAGCCTGAATCCCTTCGGTGTGACGTCTGTTATACTTATGATACAGGGATGTTCAGGGTGTTTTTAATTCAAATATCTTTGCGACGGAGCTCCGTCCGCTCGTCGCCGCAGTATATTAACTACGCAACTTCATATTAAATAGACAAGTTTATTTCTCGTTTTATTTGAGAAGTTTATTTATTCGCTTTATTGTTTGTTAATCAAACATACCCATATTTATATTATAAATACGAAAGTGTGTTTGTTTGTTTGTCCTTCTTTCACTGCATAATTTAGCATGCTTATGGTATGATTTTTGGCGTGAAGTTAGTTGAGAGGATGTAGAGAACGATTGGCTACTTCAAATTAAAATTATATCTATTTAATTTCTGGGGGAAGGTTCATTAAGATGTATGATTGAGCCAAATTATAGAAAGTGTTTGATAACAAAGCGTTGCCTAGCAACCAATAATAGAAAGTATCGAAATACTTTTTATTACTATACATATCAAAAAATATCATAACAAATACTATGTATCTTCTACTTACTTTCGCTGAATGTGTAGGTTCGGGTCGGCGTGACCGACCAATTTTCAAGTTTAACTACTTTGACGGTCTCAGAGACTCAGCTGGTGCGATGGATATTTTGAAAATAATCATTTAGCACTCGATGGACATTGAAAAATTATTTAAAATTAAAAAATAACTGCGTACTAGGGTCATTCAAAGTTAACGTGAAGTTGTCTCGTGAAAGTTTTAGACTGAATCGTTGATCCATCCATGCAGTAGGAGGGTTTGTTAATAACGTAACGTGCTTTTGTTTTCAGGTCCCCTGGGCCCGCTGCCCAACGTCACCAGCGTCGACTTGGGCTTGAAAGAAGGTAACTACATCGTTTATAACACGTCCGGAGGCAGGTTTTTATTTTAAAAAGCCAACATTCGATATAAACACAGTTTAGTTCGAATTTCCCGTTACGTGTAGAATTTGGCACCTGAAAAAGATGAAACCTCATCTATATTTGATAAAAAAGACATTTATCTGTTAAATAAATATCGGCCCTGATCCGGAATCGTTCCTGGTGCCGCTTGCCCAACTAGCGGTACCTGATCCTAGGACCAGTTTTCAACATTACATGTTATTTTTATGTACCTTTGTGGCACTTCATTTTACATTATCCTAATTTGATGAGAGAATATTACTGTATCCCAAGCTTATCCTTCCAGCCTGGGTATGTCGGTCACACAAATGTGTGCACAAAAAGCTTAATGATAAAACTTTGCATACAACAACACGAAACATGACAAAACTAAGGAAAAACTCGTTCAAAGCCAACTTGTAAACAAATAACAATCTAATAATTCCAGGCAGCTGCGCTCTCGGCGACGTGGTGTACATGCCGGGGGACGAATTCCCCGGCGCCAGCCCGTGCGAGCGCTGTAGCTGCTCCGACGGGAGCGTGCACTGCGCCAAGCAGCACTGCGAGCCGCGCCCCGGCTGCAAGGCGGTCCACCGCCCCGACCACTGCTGTCCGACCTACCAGTGTGGTGAGTGCAATAACTTGTTACGCGAAATTCCAAAATCGCAAAAGAGAGATAAAGATATTTTTTATCTCAACTAAATTATCTACAAACAGATGGGTTGGCAAATTATAACTGCAATAGTCTGGTTTTTAATGATAAATATAAAATCGTCAGGAAGATGGTCCGGTGTTGAGTAGCGAGGTATTGCGTCTTTGTAGGTGAATAATTGAGTAACTGAATGGAAATAATATATACTATAGTTAGTGTTCCTCGTAAAGGGCTTGGATAGCCAGTGCTTGAAACGTTTGAAAGTTTGATTGTTCATTGGATAAAGCCAGGAGACGGTTCGATGTGGAATTACTTACCAATATCAGCAGAAATGCGAATAACTGTAAATTAATTACTTTATTTTTGTGCAGGTTAATTTTAATTTTAATATTATTCTCCTAGTTTTTGTATAATATATTGATAGTATAAAAAGTGTAATAACCGTCCCCTCTGCCCATATGTTACACCAGCAACCAGATGTATACACCTGCAATGGCAAATCACACGGAATGAGTTGATATCATTGTAAGTTTATAACCTGTTGGTGTATCTGAAATAAATAAATGATATTGATATAATGGTATCGTTTAATGACGTGGACATAAAAATGTGTAATTAACTAACTTGCAACTATTGTTTATAACTATCTCCATCTGTACTCGTCATAGACCGCTGTTGTCGCACTGCAATACGTCTCCGTGACGTCACGTCCATAATATCCGGTTATATGTACAAGCGCTACCAATTGGTATTGATTATTCGCACGGCTTAGGTACATAGCTGACGTCACTCATTAATTTGCTTATAGTTTTAGCTCTAAAACGTCAGTCATTAAATTATATTACAATGTAATTTGCATATCGTATATTTTATGAGTAATCGATGATCGTAAATTGTAACGATTTTTGTTTGTTTCTCTGCTGTTCGAGTATTGTGATGGGAGAACAAAATATTAAGTTATAGCTTTTAAAGCATTTTTGGCGTTGTCTTATGGTTTTCGGTCCATCTATGCAAGTCTTTTCTTTCCCACTCCAGTGTCCTTGTTGAACCTTGTCCAAGGGGTTAGGTTAGGTTACAACCAGAACCCTGTTGTTTTTTTCAGTACCAAGCAGCATCATGCCAACAGTACTTCTGCATGGCAATAGATATTTACTTACAAGATAGCTATTATCTTATTAAAATTTTTGAAGGAGAGATCCTTGGTCCTTAACTTTTATGAGATAACTTCATTATAATGGTAGTTTATTAACGGTGATGGTCACTTACCACTCAGCCTAATTTATTATAGTCGCTTACATGGTCAAATTTCTTACACTTATTAGTACCGCATTTACATTCCAGAATGTGAACAAGAAGGTCGTGTGTACGATAATGGAGAGAAGCTCGTGGACCCTCAGGACCCTTGCAAGGTCTGCTACTGTCAGGGCGGAGAGGTGGTGTGTCGCCGTATAGCCTGCTTCGTGCGGGATGACTGCAAGCCCCGACTCGTTCCTGGAAGGTGTTGTCCGGAATACGACAACTGTCCCCTTAGAGGTAAGAAAAATTGAGAAATCTCAAATACATAGATTATGTTTAAGAGCGTTATTAGACTTACACGATCCGGTAGGTCAGTTGGTATGCAGGTTAACACAGACGGACACAGTTTTCGGATATTGACTATTCGTAACTTATGATATAATTACTAGTATTTGTGTGACTGTGTTTTAACCCTCGAACGAAAGTAGTTTTTAGAATTATTTTGTTATTTTTTTATCATCAAATATTGGAAATTAATTATTATGGTTCTTATATTATCTACTTAATACACTGGGTATTTAATTAATAATATTCACATTTTTATTTCAGGAGTTACAACTCTTCCTGGCCTATCACCGATAATTCCCAGTACTGCAGTAGTCGAAAATATTGATAGTAGCGTGCTGCCATCACCGCCAAATGAAAACATTAAGCAGGAAATCACAATAAAAGAAATAACTCCAGTTTCAGAAATCCCAGTCATCACTGATGTGAAGATAAAGGAAATTCTGCCTTCCCCTGCAATGGAAGTAGCTGAATATTCATCCTCGAAGTCTCCCCTGATAACACGGGAAGCTACCTCAGAGAAGAGTGTCAACGAGCCAAATGCCAAAACAGAGGCTCCAGCTATTATTGAACCTTCAATTTCGACGTCAGCATCGTCTGAGTTACAATTGTCGTCAAATAATGATCCAGTTAAAACCAAAAGCTCGAATGATCCATCTAAGATCAGTCTTTCTACTCAAGATTCCATTAGTAGCGATATGTATCCCCCAATACTTACAAGTATTGCTACTATGGGTGCTGGGTCAATAATTCCCGATGCTGTTCCTATACTATTAACTACAAAAGCTCCAGTTATCGAAGAAGAAGACTTATCAGCCATTGATCATAATCCCTTATTTCCACCGATCCCTGACGATTTGACAGTTTCAAGTAACCATGAAGATGAAATAGTTCAACAGGAACAAAATTTGGATTCCGATCATATGCTGGATGTTCATGAAATAGTAAGCGTATCTAGTTCGACGACACCAACGGAAGCACCTCCTGTTAAAGAATTGTCTACAACCACATTGCCATCGACGACGGATTCCGTATCCTCTTCTCAAGATATATCCTCAGATGCGAGTTCTTCCACTGAAACTATATTATTGACTACGGAATCAACAAATGAGGCCAGTTCTAGAGAAAAATCGATGCTCAACTTAAGGTCTGCAATACCGACAGAGATTCTTAGCGTTCCTTCACTATTAGCCGACAGTGTAACTGAAGAAGCGGAAGAATCTACTGGAATACCTGTCACTGATGTCACAGATTCGTTTGACTCTTCGCCAGAAATCATAATTGGACCCGAGACAGTGGATATACGGGAAGAAAGTGCCAACATACCGGTGTTAAATATTGACAAAGACTTTAGTACAACCGAAATTGATATTCCTTATTCAGATTCAACCTATAAGCCCGAAGATGTGGATGATGTAACTAGTTTTCATGAATCTCAAGAACCAACTACAAATTTTATTTCCAAATCTAACGTGGGCACGGAAATAACTTCCCAAACTGAACTAAGTTCTATTCCAATCGAAACAAGTGACCAAAACCCGCATGAAGCTTCTGAAAAACTGGCTAAAGATAAAAATTCCACTTCAACTATGGATCCTGCATTGTCAGATGCTAGTACAACAACAAAATTATTGCCTATTACTTCCGAAGAAGTCACTGCCTCTAAGCTGGTCCCATCTGACAATAATGATCAGTCATTCGAGAACGGAGAAACTACAGAGTTCATACTTACATCTTTTGGTTCCTCTGAGAGTGTAACGGAACCAGTAGAGTTGATAAAAATATCAACAGATAAAGAAAAGAATTCAGCAATAATTGAACCGTCTAACGGAAGAAATAATAACGTGCTTACCGACTTAATTAACTTGGTCGGCGATGTTGCATCCATTAGTGATCATACTGAAAGCTCAGAGATAGAACATCCAACAACTGGTCGTACGACGATATCCGATTCCGAAGAATTACTTCCAGTCAACTCTGGTTACAAGAGTAAAAATAACAATCGTAATCAGAATTCTATTACGGAGATTCCATTGAAAAACAAAGCTCCGGTCGGTAATAAGCAAAAAGTAGTAGAAATTGAAGATGACGATACCGACAGTATTACCGATTCTCCTCCACCGCACGATAAGGTAGAACCAACTACACGACGACCGATCATTGATAACGTATCCGACGATATGCCCGTTAATAAAACAGAAAAGATTGGTAAGAAAGATATTGAGATAATTACTCAGTCGTACGTACCGACGATCAACAGAAGGCCAACTAAGGTCGTCATGAAGAAGAGTAACGAGAAGCCTGCATCTGAGGATGTCGCGACTGAAGGTGCTGTAAAGATTTCTACGGACAACAACGTCAACCTCAACAGTGAAACTACAGTTGCTCCGGTGTTTACGGGTTTTTCTTCCGAGGCCGAAGAGAAAAAAGTGGAGGACGCCGACGACAAAACAACGCCGGGGCAGTGAAAGCCGTTCCAGGACCGTCGACGGGACCTCAGCTTATCAGCATTTTGTAGCGAATAAGTTTCGTTCTTGAAACTATAAGTTAATGTAGAGACTCTTAGGATAGAATCTAAACCCAATGTAAGACATTGCATCTTCGGTTGGGCTTCCCGGACGCGATAAATCTCCATAACGAGGGAAATATTGATAATTTCAAAGTAAGTATACGCCAGTTGACTGGTTGAATTTATTAATTGTATTAGTTGGACAAATTATTTATAGTTAGTTTAGATTAGCGGAACGCTAGAGACGGTCAGGGTGCGAGCAGCGCCGAGGGCGATGTCAATTTATAAAAAAGCGAATCAATGGTAGCTTTTCGTGTTAGAAGATAAGTTATTTATTTTAGTGAGAAACGTGAGTAGTAGGATTGATAATTAAGCAACCAAGCTAGTCAACATGTGACACTAGGCGGCGCTCCGCCTCACGCCTCGACGCCACGTTGCCATCTCGCTACTGTCCACGTATTTATCGAGATCACGCCGAGATCCTCCCGCAACCATCAGTTCCTCTCAGATAAGAACCAACTCAGTCGACGCAACCTTCGAATACAGAAGTTCCGTTCGTGGGCGGATTGGACAAAATTTGGTACAAAGAGATTTGATATTATGAATATTGAACTTATGAAATAAATGTAAGGCGTAGTCGTACGAGTATATGTAAATGTAAAGTGATTGCACTTAGTCTCCGATCTTGCACAAGTCGCGGTATCGTAAGCTTCGAGGAGACGTAGCCCGGCGCGCACCGAGGACGCTCCCGTTTGTTATGTTCTATCGAAATAAGGAATATTGAACTTGCCAAATTACTGTACGTTATGATTTCCCAGTCCTCCGTGGGCGTTGCTTTCGATGTCTATGAAATGTATAGATGCTACTACAGTTTCCGTGCCGCTAGCGGTACCGTTAGCGGGCCGCGCGCCGCCCCGCGCCCGCGCTCCGTCGCACCGAGTCGAGTTTGAACCCTGCTCCTTGCTCCGGAAGACCTTATCTTTTCCCGAGCAATAAGCGCATGTGCTCACTGTATTATTTAATGACTATTGTTTTTTTACAAATAAAACAAATTTAGACTGAAATTGCTGTTTATCATTTCTAAATACCTTACGATATTCCTTCGGACGTGTCATGCGCTACTAATAACACGCAATGGAGATCCACCACTAATGATGCTCAACGAGTGATGATGGAGAGGAAATTTAGTTCTTCCTTCGAGACACTTCGATATACTTGTACGGTAGCCGATGATGATATAAAATTTACTGACATGCAAGCAAGTAACAGTAGCTACGGCGTACCCACTGTTGGTGTCCAATAAGGCATTGCTGCTACTGTGGTGCTGCACGCCGTTGATTAAAGGTGGGGCTAGGTTATACAACGGGGGTAGATTGTTCAAGTTCTATGTAAGATTATACATAGAATCGGAATATGTATGATGAATATAAGATTATCCTATTATTCTTATTCTTATGTTAGGTGTAGGCGAGGACGCGGAAACCAACGGTCACTGCCATCAAGTTATACTTAATGGAGCCAGACTCGTAACAGAGTAACCTCCATTCAGCCATCAGTCTTTAATTCCAATGGTTTATCGCGGTAGATCACATAATCGTCCACGCATCCCGAGGCTCCGTTAAACGACCTCCGTATATGCTCAAATAAACATTCTCATGGGTTTTTCCACACCACTCATAACTAACTATAGTATTTCACAAAAGTATTAGTACTAAAAGAAATTGCCAAACTGCCAACGTCCTTGTTATGAATTATTGTTAAAGCCTTATTAGTCTAGTATATTAAATTAAATTAAGTTACAGTACTACTACATTGCTTGTATTTTTCCGTAATGTTGTCGTAATCATCAAGTACTGCCAACTAACATTTAGCAACTCTCTGCTGCAACTTGGACATCTGTACAAATAAATAAAATTAAAATTGAAGTGCCTCTTACTCTTGAATAAAGTTTTTTTTGTCACATATCGTTATTTGCACAATCATATCATATAAGCTCTTCTCTCATATTTTGAAGGCTACAGGTCATAGTCCCCCATGATCGTCAAGCGCGGCATGACATGCTTTAAATACGTTTGAAAGCTATATGGCAAACTCTCAGGTTTCCTCACGAAATTTTACTTCACCGAAGGAAGTGATGGTGAACTTAGGCGCACAGAACTTTTGAAAGTTATAGGTGCGTGCAAATTCGTGTAGATTCGAATTGAGCCACACCCGTTCGAGGGACCAAAGTTTAAATTTTGAACCCCCAGGAGATCCTTATTGTTTACAAGATACCAAACAACAAACATTTTTTATTTAAGCCACAAAGCCTGTCCATTTCGTCTCTGTTAATATTGGTTTTTGCTAATCTACGGAGCGGCACATTTTAATAAGTTTCCATGGGAAGTCTAGAAGAATTTAATGTTTAGGCTATATTTTAGTGAATGAGTTTTCGTATTAAATTGGTATGAAAAACCGAAATGTCGTCCAATTTGCACAGTTTCTTAATTTTTTTGATATTTTGCAAGGGAGCGATGAAAAACGGAAATAAAGTGCATACGTTACTGTAATTAAAATCCCAATAAGTGACTTAATATCTTTATATGTAGTCCATCTGTCTATCTGTTCATCTACTTAAATATAAATTTATTACTTTTTTAATTTAACTGAAAGGAATTTATGAACGTGTTGCTGCTTTACTATCAGATAGTTATGTAAGTAAACTAACCCATTTATTCGAATCCAAGCGACGGCGGCTTGCTGGTGGTACAATATAATGTATAACAGTTAAAGGCTGTATAATTAGTCTGTCATCACGAGCACATCGCGTTTACAGTTCCTGGATCTGACTGAACAGTTGACTGAGATTACACAAGCGCGGCGGGGCGCGGCAGTGCGCGGCGCGGGCGCCGTGACGGCGGCGGCGCCTGACCTCTCTTTACCTTTGATCTATACTTTCAGCAGGCGTCTACAGTTAGATTTTCCTGGAACATACTTTAACTAATATAAAAAACGCTGAAATTTGAATCCAAAAACATTAATATTATAAACGCTTACCCGCCCTTACCCCGGCACTAGAATTCCCTGGGTTGCGGGTAGCGGGTGGCATAGGTAACACAATTGGACATCTCTAACATTCATGACCTAAGAACTAATTTTCATCTGTCAAATGAATGTCTGCCCCGACCGGGATCGAACCCGGGACCTCTCGCTTCGCAGCAGCATCACTACCGACTAGATTACGGAGTGGTCAAAATGTTTATAAAATAACGTTATGTCGTAATTAACGAATATCACATTTACTATATTTCTTATTAAAATGTTAAAATGTGTATAACGTAGTGTAATGCAATTCAGTAAGTAGGTATAATCGTTATAAGGAATTAAATAATAAATTTATATAAACAAAGTTTAGGTTCGTTACTGCTATACAAAAGAAAAGAAATGGTTGATTAACATCGGAGAAAATGATTCTGTATTGTTTCGTCTCAGCATATTTATACGTAGACCTCTCAGGCGCCGCGTTGAAAATACAGATATAAAATATAGAAAAAACAACAACACCTGAACTGATGAGTTTTAACTCCACTGAATGATTTATTTACGATCTGGCTTATTCCATTGCGTAACACACAGTGTACGAAAGTAAATGAGCTCAGACCTATAACCTGCGCAGTTCGAATTAGGGAAGTGTGATGTTTTCACGAACGGTTCAAGCAGAATGTCCTTTCACCCACAAGGCAAGGCACGGCGTTCTTTAGATGCAAAAAGTTAAAACTTCGCACGAAGGCCTTTCTCCTGCAGCGCATCTGTTCAATATTTAAACTTTAGCAGCAGGAAAGCCAGCGAATTAAAATAAGTGATTGTGTTGTTGCGGGCGATGTTCCGTAGCCACCCAGTGCGGTGCGGAGTGCGACCTGGTACGCACCTCGCTACAGAGAACGCGTGGGGTACCCACGTCGATATGTCACGACAACACAAAAGATGAATCACGAGTGCACTGGACTTTACTAGTACTACACTGAGCATGAACACGATATGGCTGCGAGGGAAAAAATAATTCTTTTTACATACATTTTCTACGGTTGACTTCCGCTTACGGTTGCTCCACTTCTTTGGTAATTTTTAATTAAGCTGTCTTTAAATACTGCAAACCTAGTGTCTTTGTAAATTTTCTAAATATCTCTGCTATACCCGTGTTAATGTTAACGACTGCGCGCCATTGCGTCTTAATTAACGCGTTAAACTTTCACTTATCTGCGTTAACGGGATTCAATAAATCATTTTGTTTACTATTAATTAATGTGTTGATTAGTTGCGCCCAACTGTTAGCGACATCTACATAGCGTCAATTAACGCGTAGGGGCGCGGATAGAGCACTTACATAATGTAGCTGTTGTGAATTGAACCAAATTAAACACCGCGTGCAGATGAGGCGATTAACACACAATTGGAGTCGAGTCGCGCGTAACCAACGAGGCGCGCGATTATATAGAGCTTAAATATAAAAAAATGTCTCGTCTTATCTTATAATAAAGTTATAGCGCGCAAACGACCGCAGATAAGCTCCGTCGTCTCAATTAAAAGCATGGATAGTGCGGCAGCTAAATGTTTATTGTCCTTTTTAAAAACTTTAACGAATGGCTTACTGAATTTTGCCACTTGACAAGACATTATGGTTTTACTGTTAGCTTTATTTTCAAATAAAATGACTTTTTAATCTTCATTATATAATTATAACTATATAATTCCATTTTTAAATTTCCCACATGTCAATACTAATTGTGTGACTTACATATTTTGACAGATTTTAAATACCATTATCCGATTACATTAACTGACAGTCAACACTGCAACAAATTATAATAATTTCGTTGAATACCACATCGGTACGTATTTACCTACTGGTCATCGGGAGTGTACATTGGTCAGTGGTAGCTACGCAGGTGCCTTTCTAAGCGCATCGTTCCGCTCGCCGTGAACCGTCGCTTCCGCGACACGATCTCGGCGCGATAATGCCGCGGCCGGCCGTATTCAGTTACAAGATGAAACAATTACCTGTGTGGTAACAGCTTATAGGTCACGTGGAGTCATCCGCCGCGAAACGGTTTTGGCTTCTGTACAGCTGGTCAAACATAGTTACTCTAACTCCTATATTTCTATAGTAATAGTATAATCTGACCATTGCGTAAACAGGCTACATGCTGACCAATACCTTCTAATAAAATGAACTTATAATAGAATTTATATAATATAAAGAAACCTAAAATAGGACTGAAACGGAAAGTTAGGTCAAAGACTGTACCACTATGTTCATGAAGTCGAGATGTAATTGTGTGTGATTGTATGGAATTAAAGTAAAATAAAAGATCAATGATATTGTGTCATCCGTTGTTCAGCAGGTTCAGTAGTAGATGATGAAGACTGGAGCGTTTTAAAATTGATCAAAAGTTGGTGGTATCACTTACCAATGTCATACTCGTATTTCATTTGTTCTGAGATATATCTTATCGTCCATTTATCGAAGACTCTACTCTCGTCCTGATAGTTATTGGTTAAACCACAATATTTCTTTCTGTATCTATAAAACACAGACGAACCCAAACTATCCGCTGTTGCGAATTTGAGCTTATACATTGCCAATAGTGTAGCACAAGTAGCGCAAGTAGCAATTCTATTTCGAAGTAAAATGTATCACTTGTCCCAGGTTAATAACAAAATAATTGAATATAATAGCATTTGCTATATATAATAGTCAGAAGAGCGCAAACGCATGCCGTACATGAACGGCATAAACCCGCATCCCCGATCAATAGCTAATCTTCCCTTTAAAAGAATCAGTCTGAAAAATTTGTTGCTTTTCATTAAAGTTGCGGAAAAACATTGACTTGCTACATGTGGTCGTTATGCGATCAATTTCCTTTACGAAGCACGAAACGTTTTTCGAAGCACGAAAACCTGGTACGTGCTCATTGAACAGAGATAGAATGATGACGGCACTACGCTAATATTTGAACGTGGGTAAATATTTGATCATCCCATCAGACAGGTACATAGCACCATTAGGCAAAACGTGTCGACGGTTGGCTCGGCTAACCGGTCGCGCACCAGGACTGCTTTACCACGCCACTTCGATACGTTACATGTACACCATACGAGGACGACATTTCTATCTAATGGCAACTAACGAAGCCACATACGTACCGTGTAATGTTTGACTACTTATTACAGAATGATAGTATCGATAGTTTTATGAAGGTCCGGTCTATTAAGTGCCCTTACGTTTCGAAGTTTTAACATTACTTGAGAATATAATGTCATATTAATTACGAAAACACTTTTAACTATGTATATAATGTCGCCAGAAAAGCAGCTTAATACGTTGCTAATCGTGTGTAAAGTGCCAACACCCCGCGCCGGCAGGGTATTGGCACTACCAATAGCTTTTCATAAACCACTTGTAAGAACTAGTTACCCTCAGTACTTCACGCATATTTTCTTTCGGATGATATTCAAAGATACAAACTGTTAAAGAGTAATATCAGCTGAAGTGGGACTGAGTTATATTAGCTGACGGGAATCTTATTGCAGTCTCACGATGGCAGCGATGCCCATCGCTCTGGTTTTCAAGGTCTTCATGTCACACGGGTCGTGGAGATTATGACAAATAAACACATTCCTTAAACAGCACGATTTCCTTTTTATTAAACCGCATTTCGGGAATAAATTAACGGTAAACTTGAATATCATGTACACATGTTTGTAGTACAGAATGTCGCCTCTGTTCAATATACAGTTATTCGTAGAGAAACTTTATTAAAATTTGCATCAAAATTGTTGTGTCCGCTGATCGGATAACGAAATTAAATTAAATGTTACCTACATTAAGAAATTTAAAATTTCAATAGATTAATTATATACAGGATAGCAGAGCTACACTTTCCTAAATTTATGTTTAATATTCACGATATGATATTATTGAGACACGGTTGCACCAACTGTTAGGTTACAAATTAATCGATGCACATCGCAATATTACTGGGATCATGAATATTCTTTATTATAAATCTTTATAAATCAAGCCCAAATTGACACTTCGATTGACAAACGATGCGTCGTAAAGAAGCGTAACTTGGAACTTATGTAGGTAAACTTATTCCCGCATCATTTTTTCTTACCATGTAATGATACAATTACGTTTTAAAATGTGAGATTTACGCGCAGCCATACCCGGTCATCTTTGACATGGTAATAACGTCGTGTTCGACTCGGTGCAATAATAACATTTCCAACTCACACCGCGGACAGTTGCAAAATTCACCAGCGGGAAGCGTCGAGAACGCTTCAGTAAACGAAACATGTAATTTGTATGTCTGAAGCTGTAATGGCGCCGCCGTCGACCGATTCAGAAGGAACGATGAGTTGTAGACCGAAAAAGATAACGAAGATCCGCACTGTGTCGGGCTCTTCAACATTTCGACCAAAATATAATCGATTTCGTTAAGTATTCGTTAGCGATCACAGTGAATTTAGAATTTCTAGTAGTGTCAGTATCACAAGCCTCTCGAAGGCGAAGACAACTCTCTAAGACAAGACGAAATTTTTGGCATTCCACTCGTCTGAGTCGTTGATCTATAAACCTTGAATAACCACCTACTTTCATTTTTTGTTAATAAATTCATCATTTACATCAACGTGTATCGCTTTTTTATGTAAATAGATGAACTTTTACGTAAATAGATAAATTTTATGTAAATGAATGAATAGAAGAGTCAACGGATGGCCGGTGCTTTTGTCGTCTTTGGATGTCAGCAACACCAAAGGCGTCGTCCACGTGTTACCGGTCATGAAGAGAAATGAAAGAAAGAAATACCTCTGATACTCCGGCCCAGTACAGACGACGGCGACAAGTTACGAGTACTTGACGGATGACTCGAACAAGATGGTAGCTGCGTAGGTAGATTTATGTAAAGACATTTGCAAATCTAGCAATTCATTTCAAAATCTATTAATTTCTTACTCCTGTATGAGATGTGTTTCGTAGCATATCAAATCTCAAAAGCTCATTCACAGCGGTGTGTAATTTACCTCAGGTTTGCTTCAATTTTAAGTTAGTCGATTGCAAAGGTTAGAATATCCGCAGGATGGGTACCGATTGCTTCACGAGTGAGTGCAATTAGTGTCGAGGCGGATTGACACGACCTTTTAAGTCGATAGCCAGGAGACCGCTTTAGGTCATTAAAACATCTTTCCTTAAACTAGTATAAGGTAGGTTTGATCGCAATACCAAATATTCAATACTTGCTACACTAGAACTGCTAGACATAATTGAGTAATAGCAAAATTTAGGTACCTATTTCGAGAGACATAATAAAATAAAACAAAACTTTGAACAAATGGATGCGTCTCTAAAACTATCTATTATATACTATTACTTAAATATTTCATCTTTATAGTTTACATGACATTTATCTGTAAAAATGTGTTATCATTTAGTAAAAGGCCACAAAATTCCGCCACAATTCATGAAAAATTAATTTATCCTTAAGACAAAAGGATATAGTCCGCACGTCCCCGACTAGCAGTAGCTCTTTCCATTTGTTGGATCGGCTGCTCAGTAGTAAATATTTATGAAACAATTCCACGTCTTATCATCGACTTAAATTTTAGGAATAATTATGCCTTGACAAACCTTAACAATAACAAATATTACTGGGAAATGTTCAATCGCGAACGGTTTGTTAGCTTAGGAAGGAGCTTAAGTTAATAAGGAAAATTTTCATTGTACAGCTTGACAGACGAATAAATATAAAGACTTCATTTACCAGAACCCTGCTGAGCGCGACCGTTTGTCTAATACTGCAAAATCGTTGTATAGCAACGCAGCAACCCAGTTGTATAAATGTATATATTGCTAGCCATTTTAAAACTAGCATTTGTAGCAGTACCGTGGAAACGTGGAGAAATATGTGAATTAAAGTCGAGTCGGATTGACACGGCCTTTTAGGGCCGTTAAATTATGCATTTAGGGGACCGCTCTCGGCTCGCACGGTCCGCGTAGGTACCATCACGGTGGGCTTGATCCTTGTTGAAGTGCGGTCAATATGAAGGGGCCATTCAATGAATCGACAAAATAACGATGAAAGTGTCACATATTTATTCCTACTGTGTCACTTATTCTTCATGTAATAATATTCATATGCACTTCGTTATTTCAGGCTCAAGTTGTAAGAAAAACAATGTGTCGTGTAATATAGTAGAACAGTTAAACCATTATTTATGATATAATCCCATAAGGCGTAAATCTAGACACATTCTAGACAAACGTATTGCCAATTCAATTTGTATTCGTATCACAGGATTGAGCCTTTGATACGGACCGGGCAAACAACCACTTAACACGTTCAATATCTCAAGCCGTGACAATAACTTTCATCGAGTGCATCGAGACCACGTGTCACGTATCTGTTGACACGAGCTATTGGCGAGATTTACACCGACCTTAAGAAAGTTATATGTGTTATTGCTTTTTACTTCGTTCTTAATGTTTAAACATTATTCTTGCGTAAGTGAATAAATAAACACGCAGTGTGGGAGTGAAAAACAGAAAAAAAATATCACAATCATTACCCAACAAACAACATTTATTCAGTAAAATATATTATATTGAATATGTGGTATCTTCCACATATATTGGTTGAGACAACTTTGTCCTTTTTCTTAAGGTGATACACATCTGGTGAACAGACATGAACTTATGACAGACTTCAAGCTGCAGAAATATTAAAGTTCGTTTTAGATATCGATTGTCCGCAGGAGCTCAGTACTTCACACCACAGAACGGCTTGTTCAATTGTATTTTAATATCCATATCAAGTCTAAAGCGGTCTATCGATTTATATACTACTTTTGAGACGATAGACGAGTTGATACACAAATAAAAAAATAGTCACTAATCTGAATCTCCTAAATGAAGAAAAATTGTTGGGATGATCAATTTTCGTAGGCCAGCGTCAGGAGTGTTGCGCAGGCGCTAGTGAAAGTGCTGCGCTGAGAGGGAGCGGAGGGGTGGCTATATGAACCGGATGCATGCGCGCGCGCCGCACTCCTTCGCGGCCTGACAGGTAAGCGACAAGTGATAAGTGCCGTGGTAAAAGTGCTGGTCGGCGTCACTTTCCCGAACCCGATACACATCTCGTGGGCTTTTATGTAACTCATATTTTATATAAATTATGACGTATGCTTCGAGAACAATCCTTCGTCTGCGGAGTTAATCGTTACATATTGACTCACTGCAATACTGTGTTCCTCGAATTTTTGTGTTTTGGAATTATAAGAAGATCGATTATTGAGAGCAATAGTTCACATTTTCTTAATAATTTAATTTTAATATTGTTTAAAATTGTAAGTGATAACTGTGTGAATAATTAAATATTTTTAGATCTTGAGCAACATCTAATAGGTTAAATAAATTTGGGCATGACATTTTCACTTACGATTTTCTACAAGACGCAATTTTGTTTGCTTTATTAGTTTGTTTTTTCCCACAGTGGTGAAGTATCCTTCCATCATGAAGACCTTCTTCGTATGTTTGCTGGTGGTAGCGGCGGTGGCGGCCGCCCCGCAGCGCGAGGGCGTCGCCTTCAGCAACGAGGCCATCAAACAGGCGCAGAGCACCCACCTCATCCCGAAAGACGCCGTCATCCAGAAGGTAACGTTTAATTATTTATCCTTTTGTGCTTCTATATGTCAAGATATTGTGACCGGCAAATGTAGACGTGAGATTGAAACGTGGGATGGAAATTATTAGGTGATTACTTTAACAATATCTGCAGCTAATTTCATTGTAACGGTTATTTTAAACTCGATTGTTCGCTAACTGAAGCTTAGTTACAATGATTTTAATTGTTTACAAACCACGTTGTTTCGCTTCTTTTGTCTATAATAATGTTCGTTGGACTTTTCATATTGAAAGAACGATTTTCATTATATTCTAATTTAATTTGATCGGTACATGTAAAACGAATAAAAGTTATATTTGATAACACACATTTTTACAGTAAATCTTTCAGACTTTTCTAATCAAAAAAATCACAATCGAACTTATTTTAAAGTTAGAATGTTAAAAATATATATTTTTATGAGATGAGGCATTTACTACATATGCTCGTGATTATCTAAAACTAACTGGTTAACTGCAACCGCCCGAATTCACGCAGTCACAAAGTTTATAACTAACATATATAACGATTGGATACGCCTGTGTGAAATAATTTCATTATCATAATTGAACCATGTTATTATTTACTGTAAAATTTTTCGAGAAGTGTCTTCTTTATGATAAGCCTTTCCGAAGGGATGGTTGTATCTAAAAATGGCATGCATGAGTCTTACGATGATAGTATAATATATATATAATATAAATTAGTTCTATAAATATGGTAGAGCACATACTTTGAATTTGAAATGTATAAATTGTAGTAGTTTTAAAAATATTTTGAAAAACAAAGATTCCCATTCTCTTCATTAATCTTTTAAAAGTAATGGATTTATCGACATTTAACAAAGATCGAATAAGCTTATATTTTAGTCATAAACAATATAGTCATTAGCGCTGATTGACCTGCCGCTGATGCTAGGTTAGTGTAATTAGTATTAGTAAGAAATTGTTTTTCATCTCCCAAGTATATTGCGAAATGAAGAGCTTCGAAGCAAATTTGTCTAATGGTGCGATTACAAAACAAAGCGTTGGCCCGTTCGGCCGAGATTGTTACTTAATACGAAACATTAAGTTTTGAAACAAACATTCGTCGAGAGAAGTTGAAAGTATATTCGCTTTCAAAAGATGCGTTAACTAAACATATTATAGTGTGCATTGTAACATCGCCCGTTTGCCTTGGCATACTTAACAACATTTATATTTCTTCTTTTTTGTTTGTGGCCAGCTAAATACTTTGTTAATTAGATTAATTTATTTAATCATCATTAATAGGTACGAAAGTCTATTTGTATCCAGGTTTGAGATGTTCTATAAATTTACCTAATCAATTTAATTACCAGGTGCAAGAGGGTGTGGAGCTAGCAGCCTACGAGTCGATCCCTGGCAACCAGAGGATCAATCTGTTCGAGATCCTCGGGGACCAGATTCCTTCGGAGGTCATCAATAACTTGCAGTCCCAGATCGACCACGTGGGAAATAATTAGATAAATTAGGAACGAGATTTAAGTTAGGAATCAGTAACGTAATTGCTTGACGACACAACGCGACGTCGCCGGTCTGACATTTTAAATAATTACGCACACAATACGATGACTATTCAATACACCAAAGAAGTCAATTAAAAAAAAACTCAACAAGGATTAAAATGTGTGCGATAGAAAATGATATAGATTAGTATTGAACATCAGTGAATATCATCATTAGGATTAATCGGTAGGAGGAACTAAATAAAGCAATTAGATCAGTTACTGATCTCCGGGCGGTCGGCGGGCGGCGGGCGGCGCCGGGCGCCCACTGTTGAGTAATTTTTAATTTATTGGTGTCGCAAGTACAAGGCAGTGAATGTGATATAATAACATCTCTTTTTATACGTTTGTACATAAATTTTATTATAATAATAAAATGGTCGATGCGTCCAACATACGTGCTGGTTTCATTTTATGTAATCGACGGTCGCGGCCAGCGCTGTTTAACCTTTCCTTTGTGATCTCCTTACAAAAGTAAACGCAATTATGAACATTTTCTTCATTCCTATGTACTATTTTATTTTCTACGTATATGTTTATTGTATTTTAGTTTAACATGTTTTATTTTTGCTTCTTTTGTTAATTTGGCAAATGTGGACTTCAACCATTGGTTCGTTAAGAAACTGAGAAAGCAGCGTTTAAACACAAAATTTGCACTAAATACATGTTATAGATCAAAAACTTCATAAATTCATTTACCTTCAAAGTTGTTTACAGTGTACGTAACATCTACAGAAACGGTTGACCCCGTGGCCTAGTGATCTTGCTTCACAGATATATTCACAATTTAATTTCCGAACAACTCATGAATTTATGTGACAGGTGACATTTGTCGAATGTTGTCACTTAGAGTGCAGCGACTTCTAACCTGAGTTTCCTTCTTAGTTTCCACATGTAATTTGTTCAACTGCGTGTATTTACTTTCATATTATTTTGGAACTGACAAGATCTGTAGAATTTTTGAATATTTTAACAGATTTTGAATTTTTATTTTTCTACCCGGCTGTAGTTTGAGAACAACTAGACGCGGGAAGCAGGTGATACAGTCGTGCTGTTATGCAATTATAATCAGTGTTGTATTTGCATACAGACGAATGTCTGATCTCAGACTGCGCTGAATATTTATGAGCGCTTTCAAAGCTCAAGAGAAAAGAAAAGTTGGTTAAGCGCGAACCTCGCCCCATGATGACAAATAAAAATATTAATCATTACGTAACTAGAGGTTACAAGATTGAGATTTGCAAACGATGATTTGCTGTTCTTCGATAGGTGTACTTCGGGTAATTTAGTAAACAATGGACTATGAAAGAAATATTAAAGAGTAAATTACCAACTCCTTTGAAAACGCAATATGTGGAGATGTATATTATATCGTATTTAGCGTATATCTGCTAAATGTGAAATATCGCATAAAACGGCATGGTAATAAGTCGTTAAGGCGTAAAACTTAAAGACAAAGTAAACAACTCAAAAATCAGAAAAATGAAGTAGGAGACGTCACAAAGTATGTACTGCGCGCAAAATGGAGGTGGATAAGCCACATGATATCACAAGACGACCACTATCTCGTATCAGTTTCCCATGGAAGAAGAAAGCGACGAGTTGGGACGACCACTCGTTAACAGATCAGCTACAATTTGGTGAGCAGCGAGCCAGGCGATATGACGACGATGAAAATTAATGGATCGATTTTCATTGGTTACCATGTAACTTGTTGCTTAAATTTATTTATGACGTTATAATTTTCGGATTACCACATTGAAGTGACATTTTTATTTTTTATTTCTAATTAAGAATTGATTTGAAAATTCGAAAGGATGATCAAAAAAATTTTTTTTTTATTTGTACCTGCCGATTTTGTAAGTACTAGCTGACAACTATTTTTAAGGAAAAAATATCAATATAGTGATCGTGGGGTACGACCATGAAACTTAATCACGTAACTATAAGTCCATATAATGTTTTTATTTTATAATATAATTGTTCGAGCAATGTATTTCTGACAATTCAACATTTATATATTTGTAATTGGTATAAAATATTTCCCTGATAATAAAACAACAAGAACAAAAATAAACTTTAAAAAGAGATCGTTACAAACCTACAATAAATCTTGGTATAGTAAAAAAAAAGGATAAAGCTAAAAAATACAATTATATAAAATAAAAATATTTGAATTTACACCTCCAGCTGTAAGGGGCAATGCACATTTTGTACAATTTGTCCGCTAGCTCGAGCTATTAATACAAAAGGCGTAAGATACTGATATCTACTTACGATCAACAAATAATTGTGTTGATGACGCTCATCACCACACCGGGCGAGGTGCTGCAA
This sequence comes from Calpodes ethlius, assembly GCA_018251375.1. Taxonomy (NCBI): domain Eukaryota; kingdom Metazoa; phylum Arthropoda; class Insecta; order Lepidoptera; family Hesperiidae; genus Calpodes; species Calpodes ethlius. The sequence continues at coordinate 28,303 of DWPA01000110.1, forward strand.
AGATGGTTGCCGGAAACACTTGCTATGTCCCTGCCACATCTGCGTTAATGTTAGTGTCAACGGTAATGCCCGAATGGGCCTTAATTACCGTGATAAAAATGACTTGCTAAACGCTTGGGACCGTTAAAGGAGTTCTATATAAATTTGACTTCCAGGGAATTTGTGTGTCAATTAATAGCGTTAATAATCGCGATAAACTGATAGCCACATTTTCAAGAGGTAATTTTTGGCACTTTAAGATATGGATCTGTTCTTGATATGGATCGGCATAAGGATGCAACAGTGACATAAAGAAATTGATCCATAACTTTCTCTTTTTGCTAAGAAGAAGAAGTAATTCATGCTCATTACAGACTAAATAAGTTACTGGTCATTAATTTACTGATACTGTCAGATCTAAACGCTCGGGAATATTTAAAGATTTTTAATGACCTCCACTATTCTGGATATCAAGCCAATCTTTCCTGTTCGTGGTGCAGTCTACTAAACAATGCATGCAGACATGACACAAACCCATCCTGTTAAAGGTCGACAGTACTTGTATGCCGTTAGAGTGTTTTGCCGGTTGGATAGCTGACTGGGTCGTCTGCGCCATGTTTCGTACGTGTCCATCGTAGTGTCGGAGAATCATAATACTAATGCGACACCTTCGCTTCTTTCTCGATCGGCAATACGTCGGGAATACTTTCTATGTTACTGATGCCCATGGCCACAGTGACTACTTGACATCAGGTAGTGGAAGAAATGTTTGACCACGATGGCATCCGATGACAAAAGAGGACTTAGTCTTGAGTGTTAAAGTGCAGTAAGAACCTTTTCACTTTGCCTTGACGATACTTACATTATATTAATATCTAGTAGGTACAGAATGATGTTCATGATGTGGTCATAATGTCTCTATAAGAGGTGTTCACACGTCGTAGGCGGGGAGATGTTAATTGCGCATTGGTTATGTCAACAAGTGAAACGGTGAAGAATCTATTGTAATTTATGTATTTATTTATGTATTCTTTACTCAAAGCATTAATTAAATGTAAAGAGTCAGTCATTAGGGTTTTACGTGGATTGGGTGAATTGGACGATGACTTTGTCACCGAATGAGTCCTTCATGTTATGTAATGTAAGGATCGGACCGATGTCGCCAGGTCATACTGGGCCTGAATAAATCCCTTTTATTTTTTATTGAACATTTATTTAATACTGTTCTTTTTTCGTTTCCATAAAATTGACTACAACATTTACAATTCATATTGATTGGTATTATCCTGTCGGTGGTAATGGCCTCTATGAAAGTTGGGTCAACGTTGGATTATACTAGGTTTAAGTTATGCGGGATTGTTTATTATCTATAGTTACTATTATTCTCATCTTTGTACGGCCTCGACTACCCTTGTACAATATTTTAGCGTTGATTTGCGTTCACCACCGCGGCAATGTGTTCTTTCCCTTATCCGGTCCTTTCGACACAACTGTCACAAGTCACTATGCAAATATTGTAGGCGCGTTCGTCTCACCAGCATTATTTGCATAACATTCGCATAAGGATCTCCATCCATTTTGATCTTAAGATTCCCCATTCTCAGTGCATCAAGCTGGACAGCTCCTGCTATTAGAGGTTCAGTATCACCCAGTTTAACCTTGACGGTACTCATACACGGTGGTAGGGTTATTAACGTGAAGACACGAACGATCATTACATGGCAAGTGTCCAGCATTATGGGCAGGACTCACAGATGTCTGCAAGACCTCCAAGTGAGTGATCCGCTCATTACAGGTTAATATGCTGTTACATAAATGCATATAGAACGTTAAACGATCGACAGTATAAGTAGTAGGAGGAAAGTCCCCGACGTTTTCTTTTTATGGTTACAAAAATGTTTGTTTACGGCTGCGTAGTTTCTGTCATGTCCGGGTTCGGTCAGTCGTGCTGTGGGATGACACCTCAACCGACATGTCGTCCCATAGACATTAATCTGATTATTGACCATGAGATTGCTGGAGGCAAGAACTTATATTTAATCCGACAAGCGGTCGGACCAGCTCAGCGTAATGAGCCGTCACATCACTGCTTGTATTACAGCTTTTATTATTTTTGTACTATATACATTATACACGAAGACGGTGAGCGTCGTGTGTTTAATCAAGTTTTTTACTATTATAATCCCTGTAGCTTCATCTTGTCTGTCCGTCGGTCCGTTCGTGAGTACTCAGAGTACGAGAAAATCATACATTGGAACAATGAAACACATTCTTTGTGCCGAAAAAACCGGTAAAGTAAAATCATTCTCTCGGCAACGCTTACAAGTAATGCGCGTAGGGTTTTGTCTCATCGACCCCATAGTGCAAAATGATTATTGATTCGTAACGATTATTTATTGATTTCAAAATCCATTTGTAAAATATTAAGCTTTAAAGTGTTAATTTCGGTTGGAGTTAAGACGTGAAAATCCAAGCGAGTGTAGCGAGTAGTTGTTAACTTAATAAAATAAATCAGGTTGTAATGACATAATCATGATGCGGGTAAGTATGTAATACTGTGGCGGGTTAGGAGCCGGCGTATAATCGCATCGATTACATAAAAAATATAATGATGTGATTTAAAATATTAGGCTCGTGACGAGCGCGACGTGCGGCACGATATTGTGTAACGTTGCGCCATCCGGCGGCCGCCACGCGCGCCGCTCGCCGCGCGCCGCTCGACGCTCGAATAGTAATCAATTGATAGCCGAAAGGAGAAAGTCACTTTAGACATTTGGCACATCTGCCAAGAGCCAAGTGTCAAGTGACTGCCTAAGGAAACATTAGTGGCTATTGTATCACTTTCATATTTCGAGAAACTGCTATTAAATGGTCAAATGTAAGTCACCTCCATCCGTGTCGTTCTGTACTGCATGAACGTCGGTCATATATAGACCTGATATGTTGTATTTGTGGGGCTGTCCTGTTTGCATTCACTCTTAATTTCACCTCAGTCCAAGAAAGTAAAATCTATACATTTTTGATCGTCTTCAGTTGTTTGAGGTCGCCCCTTTTTTTGACACCAGGTCGAATAGATATTCTTGGCACGTGAGGGGCAGATCGCCGACGAGCTTATGTCATGAGGTTGGCTGCTCATGGTAGTCACGGTGCACCATGTTGAATCACGCACGAGGCTATGACGCAAGGAGATTGATGGGATTTATATCACCAGTTTCATCGTGACGATATTCACGCAAAGTCGAAATTTCCGACCTTACCTTGTCACTACCGGAGTCTTTCTGTTTTGTCAGGAATAATGTAGAGATTTCGCTTCTTTTTGATCGACATCCTGTTGCGATGTGCGATGACTCAAGGGTCGCTGATATTCACGGGTTACCTTTACATTTTACCAGTAGATGACTCAATCGTTGGTTTCCTCGGTTATTTACGTGCCACTGTGGAACACGAGTAGCGTTTAGAAGATACAATTTTAATATATTCACGTAATTACACTAGGGAGTGATAGATATTGTAAAATGTCCGCTAAAACAACTTTAATTAAAACTTCACGTTCCTAGAAACATCTCTTTTACCTTAAGCATAAGATAGTCTCAACAGAATTGCCTTAATAAATTCTCTATATTTCTGTCGTGTTATTCAATTCAATTCCGACTTATACTAACAATAAGGCGAGCTTTACGTTCAGTTATCATGAGCTTTCGATACTGCATTATAATATCATTACACAATCAACGATGACACCGCAACACGAAGGTCGTTATACTACTTCAGGTATCATTCATTATATTTAGTAGATATGAATTAACTACAAACGACGAGACGACGATGTATCTGTGGTGTTCACCGCTGACCATGGATTTCAGCAACACCAAAGGTCTAACCGATGAATTGCTGTGCAAGAAAGAAGGATGGAGAAGAAATAAAGTTACAAGTCACAAGTCACGACTAAGTATTTCACAATAATAATTGTTTATATGTTAATGTTTTAATTGTACTTTTAGCGGTGTTTGATGTCAAGTGGCGCCATCTCTTGACATACAATGAAACTACATAGAATAAGCTCTACGACGCAGCAATATGATGATCCATTCCGCGCCATGTAGTTTTCCTGTTCAAGTTCTAGATGGAAGCACCTTCTTTTTAAAGTTACTTTATTACCTGATTCGACGCTTCAAAAATGTAACAGTCGATAATTGAAATAAGATTATCATCATATTACATTATTTAAATAACTGCATATTTTTGGTAACTTATGTTTTTTTCCTATCATGTTATATAGTATTGATTCAATTAGGTCTCGATCTACGCACGCCCTGATGGGTGCATTTGATATTACATTTTTCCTGTTACGTATAGTGAACACTTTGTCGTGGACTATAATAAAAATATCAAATTTTACCTTTCGAGTTCTAGTAAACCATGGTCAAATCAACAACTCTGTTATGAAATCACAGGCGGCACCACTCTTCGCAACTCGTATAAAAATAATTATCAAAAAGTTAGGTATGTTATTACATTTTGTTTTTTATTGTGTCTATCGTTAAGATATATATACTAGTTTATACCTAATTAATACTACACAAATATTTCATTTGGTTGGTATTAAATTTAAAGAGAAACACGTCGTTAACCACTTCCCTTGCATGACATGACCGATCCCTTGCTGGACTCAAAATGACCCTCACAGTGAGAGTATCCGCGACCCGCCACTGTCACACTGGCCGATTGCTATGGATTATAGAAAACTCACAAGCGTGCATGTCACCTTTTGACGTTTTCCTGTACATTGTTCTTCACTTGTTGAGTTCGTGAATTCCATATCTCTGTCACGTTTAGTGGATTAAAAAGCAACAGTATAATAAAACAGTTCTGTAAGTCGGTTCCCTGTGTAACTCTGTACATTGTAAGGCAACGCCGGCACTAATTATTGAGAACTGTGTCCTGACCACGTCACGATGTACAGGAATTAAATGCTCAGTTTAATTGTATTTTAAAGGTTAAATAAAAGTGTTCCGCTATTTGTATTTGAAAAGAATTACCCTAAAACATGGGTAACGCTTACTCCAGATGCTCATGAAATTTGTCAAGGGCATCTTACTGGTTAATGTTATATTAATATTCCCTACGGTCCCTGTAGCTCAGGGGTCTCATATCACTGATAAAGCTGATATAGCTGATCACAGGTTATAGATAATAGATGTTCTACAGCCATATAAGAGGAAGTTATATAAAATGACTTTTAATACAGTTGCCAAGTAAACGTCATGATCTGATGCCGATTAATACGGACCTTAAGATAAATTTATACTGTACCGAGTTTTAGCAAACTAACGTACAATACATTACTATTATTAACTAGTTACAAAATTTCGTTTAATAAATACATATATCTATATATGGCCAAGTGTTTCGCTGTCTCTAGATTTAG
>DWPA01000111.1:0-33695 GCA_018251375.1 Calpodes ethlius
CATACGCAAATTAATTAGATAATAGAAGTAAATAGAGTGAAGTGTAGTGAAAATAACAGTACAATATCAAATAACACCACTGAAAAGGGAACCTGGAGAAGAAGCAAGAAGACACTAGAAATACCAGCCCTGGGAGCCAGGTTAGTGCGCTTGCTAAATCCTCCGAATTTACCCCTTTTTGTCTTATTACATTTTACCGCAAATTACAGTCCACTTTTTTAATAATAAACGCCTTCCGCAACCAGCCCTGCCTTTCTTAAAGGTTTGCTCCGCACCGCCCACACACTAAGCTTTTTTAAGCTTATATACTTATTTATTTGTTTGTTTGTTTATTTGATACACCAATAGCTTACATACAATTTTAAACAAACAATACCTACTTATGTCACAATGATTTGGTACGCTTACCAATTAAAGGTGCCTACATCGTTCATAAGATAAGAGATAAACAAATCAAACGCATTTGAATGGCTGCCGATCTATTCCTGGGCCCAGGAGGAGTGACGGGACCTCAGAGAAAGAACTACTATAGTTATATATGTCTGTGACAGTTCCAACAGTGAAACAGCTACAGATATTACATCCATGAAGAAATCTAAATTCCAAAAACCTCTATTTCGTTAAGCGGCCTCACACTATATAGTTGATATTGTTCTATTCCCATGGAAACGGTCACCTGGAGCTCCTGCAGGCATTCCACGGCCTGTCAGGGCGAGCTGGTTCCAGCCTGCGACATTTCACAAATACCTACCGCTCATCTACTCATGCCCATGTATATATACATAGATAGGAATAAAAGATGCTGTGGAAGGTCAGTTCAGGGTGGATTAAGGAATATGATTTGTTACAAAATATTTAAGCCTGTTAAGATTAAATTGGATTATTTGGCTCGAAGAAAATCTTTACTTGAATTACACAAAGGACCCCGTACCTACTTCACGAACAGGATCACGCCGGTGGTGACGCCCGGGAGGTCGCCATTGTCTTAAACCTAGCCTGGTACATTAGTGTTATCAGTTATCAGATATAGCGCAGTGCTCGCGTCTGGCCACTGTTTGTTCGGCTTCTGTTTGTCCACTGCTTTCTCAGTCGGTGCGGCCGCTCTATTGTTCTAGTATTTGTATAATTCGGCGAATCGATAGCTACGTCGATTAGTACTTCCGACTAAATTGAGTTCCAAAAAATATAATATGTTAAGGTATTTTTGCGGTTTAAATCAGTATCGTGATACTGGATTTTTTCTAGTTACTTTTTTTTGTTGTAACTTACTCAATGTTAGGGTCATGTGTTGTAGTTCGCGAAACGTAGAGGAACTTACTCGTGAGTAAAACGCAACATGTAAACACGCAGAAAATCCGAGCTCTGATAATCCGATTACTAGTTTTTCAGGGTACCTAAACACTGAATTACTTTTGTAATTATTAGATACCAATTATAGCTATTAATTGTCAAGTTTTCCATCTCCCCCGCACACTCCGGCGATCAATCAATAATAATCGATGCAGGTATTACGTCTGCATCGTGGTCCATCCCGTCTCCCAATATCATTAGTACCTATTAACCATAATGAGAAGAAAAAATCGTAGTTTATGTTTAGGTACTTAAAATATGACCGTGGTGGAATCAAAACCAGTATATACCAGCTTTCTGTCGTGAGCCGTCGAAGAGCTGCTCAGGGGAATGGTATTAAGGCATTGTTAAGAAATTAGTTATCAGTCAAAAGGTCGAACAATGTAACGCCATAGTTCCTTGAAGGATTAACTCTCGAAGGATGCTTCGGTTCCCACGCGCGTCCGTTACCATAATCCGCTGGCCTCGGTCGGTCCACTCAAGACATAAGTACTTTTGCGAAAATATTTTTTGTTAATTGTCAAGAGCGCAAACAACATATTCTCCTTTCACAAGGGCAGGACCGCTTTGTTTATTATTTAGTGAACGGTGCCGCCTACCGTAGTCACTGACACGCTGGAGAATAATAATTTGATTTAACGAAATCAACTATTATTTAGTGGGCGGCACCGCGAGACACGCCGATAAATATGGCGCCCGCCGCGTACCTACTCGTATCTGACAAATTTACTAATATTCAACGACCGTAATTTAACCATCGCGTGCGAACTCGCACTGTTCGCACCGGGTTCATTCACTACTTCACAAGCAAATGGAAAATTATCGGTATACCTACCTATTTACTAAAAGGGTTAAATGTTTGCATAAATACCTGTGTAGGTATATAAAACAAGGAAAAGGGGTTTACTGAAAAAATATACAATATTACTAACAGACCATTTCAGATGACAATTTGCAACGTTTGTATTTGTATGTTATTCCTGTGACTATAAAATTAATGTTTTAAGTATTAGGTACCTACTTTCGGAAAGTTTAAAATATGTTAAACGTAAGATGATGTCGCTAACACTAAGCTTATAGTAAAACAATAGAATAACTAGACAATTAGAAATATTACATAGAAACATGCATGCAATTTATACCTAATCATGAAAATGTTATGAAAGAAGGAGCGAACGTAAAAACTTAAATGGGTATTATATACAGATACATATTACTTATTACTTCATTCATGGAGATATGAGATATTACTGAACACTTTGCCACACGCCACATCATTATCTATTACGACGTAATATCACAACGTTGTACTCGTCAGTCACGATACACAGTACAACCATACAGCATCTACTATTTTGACAATTTCCTTTTGCATGGATGAAAACAAACCGATACGTTAGTAAAATCACTCATGCCCTGCAGTGAAGTAGAGGAACCTCTAGTGTGTGTCAGTGGTGCACTGCGGGGCACGGTCTCTTTCAGTACTCGGGGCGGCCCACGTCATACCCCGTCCACCTTACCGCTCTGCTTTAAGCTTCAACCTACTTCTTCGAAGACCGAGTAGGTACAGTATGCTCTGCTTGGGTAAGTATCGAAGTAGGAGCAGGTATCGTTAAAAGTTCCATCATGTGCCATTTCGTTTGCCACCACCGGCGGGGTACTGGTGGATGTTTGGCAACGTACCTACATGATCAGCACATTACGCAAAACATATTATACGTACTTATGCATACATACATAATATAAATTTAAAAGCATGGTATAACTGTTAATTTTAGTGAAAAATCACAACGTACGACCAGTCAAGATGGTTAAGACCGTTGTGTACCATATGGAGAGGTTTTTAATGACATTAAGAATTTTCGTAATATCGTGGCGGCTTAAAATACTAATCCTTAACCCATGCCGGCACACTAGTCGTTGGGTTATTATTAATTGACTAACATTGCTGGAAATATTACTCATAGGTAGGTATATGAAGCCTGTCCTAGTGCTACAATTGTCTTGTCATGTCAGTCGTCAAACCTTGGTGGTCGGCGAAACGTCGAACAGCGGGAGTCATTTATCACCAGGGGACCGTCAACTCGATTATTGCCTTGTTACATAACAAATAATGCATAACTACCGGCCTCCAGTACAGCACGTCTAGTTCTTTGCTATAAACCCATCACTAAGAATATTTCTCAATGAAATATTTAGTGACGGACATTTTTTTTCAGTTGTTCATATGGGAACATCTATGCACTTTAACATCTATAAAACTGATGAATTTTTCGACACCTCACCCCTCACCAAATATTCGGCAATGTTTTACTTACTGCTAGTTAAGGTTATCCGTGAACGACTACTACACGTACGTACAACAACAACTACATACTAAGTAATAAACCTACGGAAAGCATTAAATAGTTATTGAACTCCTCATACATATAAAATTCCTGGCTTATTTTTTGCGTTACAAAATCAGTTAATCTACTGAATACATGCGAAGATCCTGTCTTACTAGGTACTGAGATATTCCGAGAACGTGGGCATTTTAGTTGCAAATTGACGCAAGATCATACTATAGTTCAAATAAAGAGGAGAAGAAAGAAACACAAAGCTGAGCCTGTTTGCAAAGAACCTGAAACCTGTAGTCACGAATATTTGTTAACTTAGTCCAAAATCTACATTCATTGGAGTAAAACAATCCGTCAAGCGCAAGATTCTAAAGAACTCTTGGAGTTAACATCGTAATATAAGCACTTTGAATAAGATTGATATAAAGTGAGACACGTATTTTAAGTTTTGTTGCATAGTTTTATATAAATGCTATTATTTCACAACACCAATAGAACATATTGCTACTTTATTTCTTATTGCATCAGGTCGTACTCGCAGAAAGGCTTAAATATTATTCTCATTACCTAAATTTAATATGGGTACAGCTGCAAAATGTATATATTTTTAAGTTTTTTTAATTTATGGGTGTTTAACCAGATAAGAATTTATAATTATTTTTATAACACTACAGTGTACGAGTTACTGCCCATACAGATATTTAAATTAATTAAGCTTATTTCTTAAACTTCTTTAGTCTCAGATTGTGTGGTGTACATACGTTACTATACTGATCTTATTTGTATAAATTCCGAAGTTAAAACCTAATCTTCATATAGAACGTACGAGTTACTTTCAACGTTAATAGGCACTGGTAAAGGAGTGCTTGCCTGTAGGTATATACAATTACACTGAATGAATATTATTATAAAAACGTTATGTTATTATAATTACCTTAAGGCTAAACATTTGAAAATCATACCTACTATAAAACTAAGTTAAAAAACACGACGAAATGTTTGTGAGCGAGTTACTCCAAATACAAAAAAATGATAACTTATAAACTACTGCTGTTACAGCGACAGCGGACAGTAATCGGGTTAAAAATCTCATACTAGAACTAAATTAATTACTAAAATAATGTTTTGCGTATAAATCGCACCCGTAATATAATATCATTACTGCGTATGCTCTAGGGAAGTAATAGAGGTCGTAAAACATACAAATTTACTTATTATATCTCCGCAGCGTGCACAATTAAAGCAAATTATAATAATTTAAGTAAAAGTAAAACCTAAATTAAAAGATACGCGGTCAAACCCGGCCTAACTGTAATTACTTAGGTACATTTACAATACTAAACATTTTTCTTAACATAGCCTTTGCGATCAACTACATTTGCCGATGAGTTTTACCTATAACGGCTGTCAGCCGGTAGGGCTCGTTGTGCTATTCACAATCGATGGTTAAAATATACTAACTAATGACATCGACAGCGCACAGAATAGCTAGTTCTATTGATAGCTAGGGAGTTCTTATTCTACATATGAGTACTGAAGGCACTAGAATCCCAAGTTATGTATGTGTGCAATTATAAATTGTACGTGGGTGTGATCCAGCAAATTCTTAATTACTTGAAACTTGTTCCCGACCACTTACCGTCAGGTGAAAGCGTTGTCACAAATTAACTTAGCGAGTCAATTAAGGCGTTTATTAACGCGGTAACCAATTGGCGTGATGCAATTTTTAACGAGTTAATCAAAACGTTAAGACGAAGATGTGACAGCGACATAAGAAATATTTCACACACGGTGTCCGCAGGACCAGCGGGACACTAACGGGTTGTACAATAGCGATGAGAAATCCGCGACTAGGATCAGTTTTGTTTAGATGGAGGTGAGTGCGACGGCGACTATCGCATCCCTCAATGCGGCTAGATAACGGCGCGAATTGATCGTCTCGTTGACGTGTCGACGTGACAAACCGTCACACCGCAGACCCGTGTGGGTTCACGCGACGCGTTCATTTGCGTTAATCACACAGATAGCCTTTCGAGATGGCAAGTTGCAACACTGGAATGTGTTAAATTGGAAACTGATGTACGGGCGGTGGCAGGGGCGGACACATCCTGCGGTACGTCACCGGGTAATACAAGCGGCCGCTGCGGCCGATGGACATCTACGGCGAACTTCAAAATGAGTTGTATCGCTTGTAGCCTTTTCAATCGCTACTTAATAGATACGTTAGATTCAGTGGATCTCTGTTGGTCCACACTATGGATGTACTGCATCGGGAAGCGCGGGTGGCGCGGGTGGCGCGGGTGGTGCGGGTGGCGCGGGTGGCGCGACGAGCGGACGGTAGCGCCGTAACATCGATAACATCGTAAACTGATACAGCGATGGAGCTGATAATGTAATCAGATCGAGAACGCGATAGCGCCGGCCGCTCGCTGTGTGTGACGCTGGTGTTAATTTACTACCGATTGTATTTGTGTTTATGGTCAAGTTTTAAATGTAACGTAAGCAATTATGTACATCATAATTTGTTTAACACGGAAATGTTCTCGAAGGAAATTGAAATATGAGTAGGGTGAGACTACACTCTTGGTTGCGCAGATTTACACACGTACGTAATTAAAAAAATGTCGTATTAGTTGTAGATTTTGACAGCTACATTGGTACACAATTACATAAGTACATAATTATTATGTACCATTGTAGCTTTCAAAATCTCAATAAATAATACAATTTACGATGTAGTCGGCGATCAGCCCAATTAATAATGAAATATAATATCTCGTACTAACAAAATACCTAAATATTCTGTTGAAGTTCAAAATCTTGGTACCGAAATCATACATTACAGTAGGTACCGTATTAAATAGTATCTTAACAAAAAGTTCCTTTTAATTTTAAATTATTTTTTTATGTTTTAAAATAGGTATGCGGTATAGAGCTACGTGGAGTTTTTTTTTATGCGTAATTAATAAAACGACCTCTAATGTAACTCAACTTTCTATGAGCTTTAGTATTTTCTTTCCTTTCGTTTTTGTATAATAATCTTCGATATTCAATTTAATTAAAACTGCTACTTACGTCGGACAATGAGTTTTTTTTCATCAAGAAGTAGGTACTATTGTCAGGGTAGGTAGGTACTACAGCTTGCAGACAAAATTACCTACTTTGATTGATTTTGTTAGTAAAAAGTAGTTTTTTTACCTCTCCTGTGAGTATTTATCGAACATAATCCTAGACACGTAGAAACAGAGAAGGCGAGCACGTCTTAAAAATAAACAAGGTTTTTTTTCAGTTATTAGAATCACATTTTATAATCGTTTTACAATCTAGTTATAATTCAGGAATTAGTGTATTATCAAGATATTACATATTACAGCCCTATACGGCACCTTCACTGACCTTGTCACGGCCTGAACGTCACCACAAGGCTCGGTGTTACCTCACTTTCAAAAAACGCTAACACACCCATACCCCCGCAGTAGGATTGCCTGTGTCGCGGGTGGCATGGGCAACACAAATAACACGTCAGTAACACCCATGACCCGAGAACAAATATTTATCTGTCACATAAATATGTGCCCCGGCCGGGAATCCAACTTAGGGCCCCTCGCTTCGTAAGCAGGGTCACTACCAACTATGCTACGGGGCCGTCAAAAGATCACATTATCATATTATAGATAATAATCCAGTGTATTGTGCGATTGCATCAATCGTACCGACGGCCGCCGTATGGTCGAGGGCCGCGACAGTGAAAGGCGGACTGCCGGCCGGGAGCGACTTCTGTTTGTTATGAAGATGACGGAAATATTTGAAATGGAAGCGGAGCGAGATACCAATTGGCAACGGTTCATTATATTTTATATTTTTGAGATTAATGTTGTATAACTGGGAATGTACCTTTCTATAATAACGAACAGCCCCAGGATGATCGAGCTTTGCTTTTTTTAATACATCATGTTTTTTTGGAATTATATTTACTTTTAAGAATGCAAATTACTTACTGATAAAATATGAATAAGATATTTTTATCTTACCGACATAAAAAATGTATAATTTTTTCTTACAAAAAAAGGAACTCGAAAAAAAGAGAAAAAATAAAAGAAACAATCGGACCGGAGATTTGAACCCGTGTTTCCTGCATTTTAGGGCGCCCGATTTCACAACCGAACTATTCTAACTTTAAAAATAATAGCGAAATTTAGCTGTGTATTGTAATGATATTTTAGAAGGTATTCAATGAAAACACGATTAAAATGTCATTTTTTGAAAATAGAACCTAGCGAGATCGATATATCGCCCCCGAAACCCCTTTGTTACAAAATTTCAAGAAAATCGTTGGAGCCGTTTCCCATGTCCACCTATATTTATATAAAAGAATTGCTCGTTTAAAGATATTAGGTTACTTATAGTTGGCTAGTTTTTTTGGATTAGTTAACGTGTTAGATATCGATCTATTGAGATGAGTATTAGTTGGCATTTGAACATAAATAGTTGTGTAACGCTATGCTGACCGTTGTCTGACACGAGCGGGAGGCGCGCGGCTTCCGCTGGGCTCGCGGATATCTTAACGATATTATGCTTATCTCAAACAGGCGATCTGGGTCTGATCCTTCGCTCACTTTGTGTCAGAATAATTTGGTTCGATGCAAGAATCATAACGGCCTCATCATGCCATGTAATGGTAAACAATCAAAGTTTTTATTTTTCGGGTTGGTAACTGTTTATAACTTTACTAGATGTTGCCTGCAGATTCAACCACGTGTGAAAAAAGAACAACAATAAAAAAGTTGTCGATTTCTTTCTACCAACGGTTGCCAGGCAACGCTTTGTTTTTGAACACTTTCTCTAATTTGGCTGAATTGGCATCGGAATGGATCTTCTCACAGAAATAATATGTTTTTCGCGGTAAGAAGTAGCCAATGGAATTTTACATCCTCCCATCTATCTCCACATTACAAATCGTATCAGAAGGTCGCTCCGTTACGCCGTGGAAGAAGGACAAACAAACAAATACACTTTCGCACGGATAATATTCGTACAGATACATGTCAAACTTCCAGTCAATAGGACTAATAATATAAATAATCATTATTATATTTTATTGCAGGCAATGATAGCCACTAAATAGATGCTAATATTGTTCTTAAGAACTAGGGGCTAGTATAAAATAAATTCACCCTAATTCGAACTAAATTTCGTAACGGAGCGGAGGCGGCAGCTTTAGTATGTAAAGTTCTTCGTGCACACAGATCTTCTAGTTCCTTCTAGTTGTTGGTTTCTTAATTAGAATCACTAATCGGTCGAGTCCGATGAGAGTCGTTTAGGGAACGCTTGGGTATTGGTAGTGTCCAGAATTTGCGTTTAGGTATACCTAATTGAGGAATTTCCTTGGCGCCCAGAATTCCACTCCAACCCCAAATGCAAACTTAAAGGTTCCTGACGGAATCCTAAACCTTGCCCACGATGACGCTCTAATTAAAATAATATTTCCTTAATGAAGATATAAAGGGCCTAGAGAGAGAATATTAATTTTTTTCATGTTAGAGTTATTCCATTGTCAGGGATTTATTAAAATTTTAATTTTATTTTAATAACGTACCAAAAAATTTAAAAGTATTTTACGATTTGGGGATCTTTTTGCGAAATATTAAATTTTAAAGTGCTAAGAGCGAAAGTTATTTATTTTTCTGAGCTCGACTTTTTTGATTGGCGGTGCCGATGATCACAGGTACCAAGTCTTTTCGTTGGTCGGCAATTTATAAAAAAATAAAACCTATCTATTCACGGCGAGGCAGGCTGTTGCAAGTTAACAAGTAATTAAGGCACCTACGGAACCCTACACTGCACCGAGGTTCGACATGCTCTTAGCACGGCAACATATCATGTTGAACAGGCGAGTTAGCTAGTGGGCTGGCTCGCGCTCCTTGTTAATTAATTTTGTAGTCTGAGGGGTCCTGAAACCACCCAACCAAATATAATATACCCTACATACGGCCCGCTCAAAGTAACAAATAACAAAAATATCTGACACGCGACAGGTGCTCGCCTCGCGGGACCCGAATATATTGCGAACTGATAATCCACTGGTTCACTTAATGTTCACTTGTTCAGATAAACTTTCGTAATTGTAATGTATGTGGCCCCTCACGCCGCCCCCCGCACTCCGCCCCGTGCACCCCGATCGTACGCCGGTCAACGACAATACTCTCGACTACGGCAGACGCACTGTAAGACTACATCTCCGCAGTAGTTGTCACGCTGCTCGAGAGGAGATTGGCTTGCCACCCGGTAGTGTGTTCCACGACTGTTTCACGTACCTACTCGCAGGAGCTGCAAAAACATCGTTTCATCAACGTTAGTCGTGTACGTGCGTTGTCCAAATTTTCCAGTGAAAATCCGAAGGCACGAGATCGAGTGTTTACACTGAGGCATCGGCGCGACGATAGTTACAGTAATATAAGAGAAAATGTTTATAATTATACTGAAGCGAAAAAATAGACCAATAAAAATGACTGCGGTAACCGATTGTTGTCCGAGATTAAGTCGCTTATCTCTTGAATAATATTACGCGAAAAAAATGTAAACAGTATATCAATGAAATGTGAATGAACCGTGCAAAATGAAATCTTAGAAAAACATACACCCGTATGGATAATTACGTGCGCGCTGCACACCGCCGGGGGGAGGGGAAAGGAGGCGAGAGTGGGGGGAGGAGCGATCGATGGTGTCGATACCTGGGCTGCTGCGAAAACGATAGGGTTTGATCTAGAAGTACCGCACTTAGGAGAATGTACATACATTGTCGCGTGAATAAAACGTCACCACATTTAACGACTATTGTTTAATTTATAGATCGGGCGTATTTAATGGTCGCACAGGTCATCACACTTGTGAATTACTCCACTTATTGCTGTCTCATTCGTGTGTGACACCGTAGCTTATAATAACATTGTGCTCTATAATATTCACAAGTTTCCTAGTAAATTTTGTAAAAAAAAACAATGAGGACGAATTCTATTCCGGAACCACGGATGTCACGTAATAGGATCGGTGACTCTTGATCTTCGACGATTTTCACTATGTTGTGTACTTACGTATTAAGGACATGAGTTTTAAGGAATATCTACAAACAAAGCGACGACGGTTCTCACGCCTCGCCCGCAGCCCGCAGCCCGCGGCCCGCGGCCCGCGCTCACCTAACAAAAAGTATTTTCGGATTCGTTTCACACTTATTGTTTTATTTGACATCACTCGCCCGTCCACCGATATGACGCGATGTAAGGTAGGTATATAGGACGGGATTATCGTGATGCCGGTGCCGCCGGCGGGGTGTGGTCGCGTTCGCACGGGACGCTGCAGCGCTGGACTGAACGGCCGAAGTTCAACTGAGATCATGTTGCATATATTATAATTTTACATAAAACTGATTTATACATTTGCATAGAAACGTATCACCCGAATGGAGCACTGGAAAATTTTAAGGATTGGTGAAAGCTGTCTTAATTCTTGGTAAGCCAACTCTAATCGGAGCAATCAAACGGAACATCCCCGAGACCCTGCGTCAAAGGTAAATACAATAAGTGTGGCGATGTCGGTGTTCGTGGGGTGCAAATGAGGATCATTTATTGTTAACGCGTGATATGCAGTTATAATGAATTTCCGCTTCAGAAACGCAGTGAAACTATATTTTTTTGTGATAAATCAAAGCTCTTCTCTACGATGTCCTTCTTTTTATGCATTATACTCGGGACATTGAATATCGGTATAAGTATAAGATTATTCTTACAAAGTGAACTATGTCCGGAGTATTTGCACCTAGAAGGTAGATTCATACGTGTCGAGAAAAAATTGGGCTACATTTTTCTAGTATTTCTTGCCGTCCTTGAAATGATTGAAAGCGTTTCGATATGATTTTATTAGCTTCACCTGTATCAATGCCCGCGAGACTAATGTTACAATTAAGGTTGAAAATTACGAGTAAAAGACACGTATTTTTCTATCGAACTTTGCATTTTTCAATAAAATACCGAAATTGTCAATGATATTTTTGGAGAACTTTAAATTTCAGAACTTTTTATTAGTTTATTAATTTCCATCGTGTTTAAACTCATACGCGACGACATTAAAGGCGACATAATTATCGTACAACCAAAAATGATTGAAATGTGTATGTATATATGTGTGTCTATATGTATGTGTATATATGTATGCCGTGTATGTATATATATGTGTGTGGTATAAAACCTAATTCCGCCAATTCCGTTTTCTTGATATGTTCTTAACGAAAAATTTATTGATAAATACATGTGTTATAATGAAAAAACAAATGAGTATCTTTCGCCATTTTCATCCCTAGTTAGTAGCAGTAGGTAGTGTAGCCTACTTCTGGTTGCTGTCTGTTCATAAAATTTGGTAAAAGTAAATCTATTTCAGCTAAGATTTGACTATAAAAAAACTAACAAACATTGCAAGTTAAATAAAAACTTAAAAAGAGTAGATATTTTTTAAATAATAATATCCCCAAATCATCGTTAATCAAAATAAATAATTATTCGATCCGCTCTGAGTTCGAAAATATTCGCGCTTAGACCCCTCGGCAAATAATGCAATATTTAATAATTTTACAATTTATAAAAATTGTGATTATGTGTGTTAAATTTGCACTTCAACAGCCTGAGTGATGAGGATGGACTTCGGCTGAACATTGATCGATTCCCGTTATAATATAGTGTAATGACACCTCTCCTTTTTCTATCTCTCGTTATGTCGCGATATTTGCAAGTTATCGAGTAGCAGAAATATAGTGGATCAGCTCACAACTACGGAAAACTACATTGCGCGTTGCTCATCGCGCACTTGACCGGTATTTTAATTCGAAGCAAATTTTAATTACGTGAACTACAATTTTAAATGAAGTTATCGTGGACACTATATAATTCAAATGTAGAAGCGCCACGCTATTTTCATGATCAGAAGTCGAACAAATACAATAATCAAGATTACCTTCCCTCACCTTCAATTCTTTAACCGCTACCAGTAAACTATTACTACTATTATTAAATACTTTATTAAAAAAATATTAGTGTCAAAATCTAAAAATACATTTTTGAAGTGCTAGCTTAGCTAACTATAACAAAGATTTAAGTGACTTTGCTGTACACCGTCGAGGGGTTCCTCCGTCTGAAGTCCACCCTGCTGGGGCGTTTAGATATTACGAGTTGTCTCATTTCAAGTCAACTTCGAGTGTTACACCGGGTCAAGTGATAAATCAAAAAAATCCGTTATCACTGGGACGAGACAAATATGTAAATTTTCAGTTTTTTAGAACTAAGTAATTAAGCTCGTAATATTTAACCCACTCAGACGTTGCAAGTTAAATAAAAGCTTATAAAAAAGATGGAAGTGGCGAATTGTCGGTACATCTGATAGCTTCCTGGATTTGTTACTGCGTCGCCCTTTTAAAGTTATCCTAGAAGTGTGTTAAAAGAATTATTGTATGTAAAAATGCAAAAGTCTATAAACGATTCCGATTAAATTAACTTGTAACAGACAAGTTATTGAAAAACAGAATGTAGAAACGACTAACAATATTAGCGTTGAAGTCGGCTCGTGTACTTATCATTTAATATCGCCGCGGACGTAACTCAAGCATGAGATTTATTAGTGAGCTAGGGCCCCGCGACTCCGTCTGCCTTAAATTATCTGCGGCCGATAACGGCGCCGTGGACACCGCCGCCGCCCGCCGCCCGCCGCCAGCCGCCCGCCGCCCGCGGACACCTACGGGACATGCATTCTGAGGCTAGCTGTTAAAATTACCGACGTACAGCCTTTCAAAGTACAAACGAGAACGCGGTGCCTTCATTTCTACTAGTTTTCTACTGAGAACTTACCGTTTCTACATCTTCTTTTCTTCTTCTGTAATATATAAAAATGAATGTACCGACTAGGTACTGGAGTGTATGACATACGTCATTGACGGATACAGTGCACACAAGGCATGGTACCGGTGGTCAGCGAGGTTTATTTTGTGTACAGAACCTCGATGTGGAGGGATTACAAATTACCTTTTTTATTAGCCATTAGCTTGTAAGATTCGTTGCCTCAGTCGTAAAAACTGTGCCCACCCTCCTCGGACTTTGACTGCGGGGTGTACCATTTAAATAAAAATTGAGCTGACATCGACTTAGAATAAATTGTTAGCTCCGAAAAGCGACCGGAATGTACCTAGTTTTTTACTTAATCGAATGTACAGTTGCTGGTGGCCCTAGAGATCCTTACAGCTTCACGCTGCAGCTGGGGACACTCAGCCGAGGAGACTACTATTACAATTAAGGAGGACTAGCTGATCCTCTTCAAGAAGCAGGTATGGGTTGCGCACCTCCTCAGAGGGTCCCCATGGGCTTCGGATCTCAGCTTAATACGTCACTTGTTGGAGGGTATCGGGGTGAATGCCTATTAACGGTCGACCACTTCAACTCCAAATATAATTCGATATAATTTTTTTATATTTAAATCATTTACAAGAAACCTGTTAAGTAACCTGCAACAGACTAATTTCTGACTGAGCGTACTAACCCGACTTACGTCAACGTTAACTCAAAAGAAACAGATTCAAAATAAATATTAACGATATGATTTCTTTGACTACCCAACGCACCTCCTTGTGTGTGATTTCCTAATACAATAGTACAAATTGGTTAAAATTTTTATTAAATTGTAAACAATATTTTTGTAGGAACAGTGAACATTTTGTATGGAAGAAGGTAAAAATCTTACTAGATTTAGACAACACATAGATTTAGACTACATAATACTTTATGAGAAAAAAACCTTATAAAAAGCTTTTCTCGAGACAAAAATATACATGCATGATATACCTAGTTATATCATATTTTTTAATAAAGATTCTCAAATGTAGTACATTTCAGTTCTGGAGTATCTGATATGAAACACTAAGGGTATTACAACTACCAAAATGTCGTCGTGATAAAGAATGTCGAAAGTGACATACGAATACTAAAAACATTTAGAAATTTGAGTTTCGAAGTACCTTATAAGTAATTCCCAAGAGATCGGCTAAAGCCTCAAGGTTGTCAAAACACGCCATGACGAGAATTATTCAATGTAATGAGCTTTTACGTCTTATAGAATTGTAAGATCTGAAGTACGTGATAATTCCGATTTCTGAATGTATCGTACAGTACCAAAAATTATATAAAGTCTATTGATAACAATAAGCGTTTTGTATAACAAAATCTTATTGTAAGAAAAGTTATGTAGTACGATGCCCTTACGTTGCAACACGGATCTGACGTTCTACCTGGGTGTGTAAGTGGAGGTACTGTTCTATAACTAAATTTGAGGACAATTTTTTCTGAATTGGGAAAAGGATGTGATAAACAGTGCACTATGTTTCACATTTAAACGATTATTATTCATAGCATCTAGTATGAAATGCATTAAGATGTTTACACGTATAAAATATGTCCCACTCCCCATTCCGTGTACGGATTGTACAATTCAAACTCATGCACCCATATCGGTATCACTGATACACTTACTCGTATGCGCGTCAAATATTTGAACCGTGTGCGGGACTGGGTGCAGTGCATTGTATCCAGGCGGATTTGTCAATTATACATTCGTCTACACAGTGTGCTTGCCTTCACATGCCGCTTGAACATTTCAAAATGTAAATCACGTATTTTCCTCGATTTTATTTTGTAACCAACCGGTAGTAGGTAGTGACCACCCTGTAATTTAGTTAGTAGAAATGCTACCTGCGAGCGAAAAGTGCCAGATTCGATCCCGGCCGGGGCAGACATTTATGTGCAGTTAAATTATGTACTTTTTTACTTCTTTTATGATTGTGTCTATCACTGTTCTACTTCAATTAACCAAAGTGGTATATTATGAATATATCTAATATTACAATAAATACCTTGACAAACCACTGTTAACATCTCTATGCCTCGAAATATCTCCCGCAGGGAATCACTACTTTTCATGTTTTCATGTAAACGTCCAATTGCCATTTTCTGCAAAATAAATACCAATTGTAAAAATGTCAGCCGCTTCACCCCACATTGATACACCATAGGACAGGAGGCTGCGAGGGCATGGGAAATAACGAGTGTATAAGTTTCTACATGTTACCACATACCGATCTCCTGAGTATAAGGCGAGCGCGGATACTCGGACGGTGTCCCGCCGGTGTATACAAAGTGGAGCAACACGCGAACAATCCGTGGATCCATGCGGTTCATTTATTTCATTACTTAATTTAAGGCTTTTGCTAAGTGTCTGTTCATTTATTTCGTCTTTACCGTTTAGTAGTACCTAAATGACTGGTGATATACCAGCGTGATCGACGATCAACAATAAGCAGAAAACTAGGGGATAGAGGACGTATGTAAACCAAATGTGCTGAGCAGCTTCTTTCTCCGTATAAAACGACCTCCGAAACAGTTAGAATATAACAGTGTAGGAGGGTATAAGAGCTCCTATAATTGTAAATAAAAGATTTTAAATTTGGATTCAGTAGGACAGGCCGTTGATAAATATGTTATGAGAACCGCTCGACGGCTCGTCACGGACAAATAGGTCGCATGAAATGTGCTGGGTTGTTCAATATTTACTAACAGAATAATTTCGAAATTAGCTGTACAATAAAAATAATAAAGTAACGTGACACGTTATCAGGGAGTTTGTTCGTGGTCGAGCTTTCAGCCCTTCTGGTCAACGGATGAGACAATGACGTCAGGAGCAACCGAGCCACTTACTACTAATCGGTCACCGCCGTCCATGGACGGCACCCGCACCGAAGGCACTATCGATGCGTTGCCAACCGAAGGGCACAAAAGAAATAAAGTAGCGACTCTCGAGCTGTCGGCCCGATCACGACGAGGCATTTGAAGGCAGACTCGAGCAAAATGGTCATTGGGCAGCCGGACGGAACAACGTAATAGATAATACGTGATATTTTGTAGATAATACTCTATTAGCTATATTAAAAGTATTCCTTACGCGAAGCCACCACCGTCCACCGTTCCACCACCGTCAGGGGACTTGCTTCATCACCTCATAAGGCGCTCTAATCTGGCGACTTAGAATAGAAGTCAGTTTTCAAGACGGCCAAAATTTGACTTGTACCGTGTTTTATTTGATATCTGGTAAAATTAATTGTGAGATATTTTTATATATTTCACGATATCTTTTGTCACTATCTTCTACCCGGTAAATCGCTCGTGCGTTCGGTTGTCGGTTGATTGAATAATCTAAAAAAAATAAATGCAAACACTAAATTGCCTCAGTAGTCGTAGTTTTGTGCCAGCCTGGAGCGGAACAGAGTTCTGCAGCACCGGGAGAGCACAGGCCGCCGCCGTCCACGTGACTCCCGTGACCGATAGCGGCGCCAGCGGAGTTCCAGCCGCGTCTGGAATCGCGACGTAAACACGACGACGACGATCGGCACGCGGGCTCGATGCAGCCCCAGGTCGATTTTAGGGTTCGGGATATATCATGTTGGACGTAGGTAATGGCGTAGATTAATAAATTGAACGGGCGGCCGATAAGCGGCGCGGCGGCTTTGTACCTATTCTACTATTTCATGATCCGATAAAAAAGGAATAAAGGCTCGCCTAAACGCAGGAATGTTGTAGATTTTTGTTTTAGGCGGGCGCCGGCGCCGGCCGCATTAGTGCGCTCGCCGCGACAACGCTTACACATTAGCCCCTCGCGTCCCGCCGGCCGGCGCGCGCCCCGCAAGCGCCGCGGTCGCGCCGGCCGACTCCCGCCCCAGTGACCGGAGCCTCTGAGCTCAAAGTCCGGCGCCCGCGACGCGGAGCTACGCCGTTCGCTCCCAACTCGACGGCGCGCGAGGCCGAGGTGAAGCGTCCCAAGTGCGGCCGCGGGCGATCGAAACGGCACCTTAACGAGGGGCGCCGGAGTCGAGTACCGCGGAGCGACGTCGCGCGACAAGCGGCCGGTCGTCGGCCCGTCTCCCGCCCACTTATCGACGGGACAATTTAGTCGATACGCGTACTATAATATATGAAACCGGTTAATGACGCTGGCCCGTCGTGGGCTCGCGGACCGCTTATCTGGCCGACAGCTGGACGTCGCACGTTACGACCGGGAATGCACCGCCTATGACAGCTACGAGTGTCTACGTAGGGACACTACTTTTGGAGATTAAGCTTCATTATCGCTCGGGGACAAAAAGTTGCCGGGCTCGAGGGTCCTGGGCGGGGGCACCGCTCGCCGGGCCCGCGCCGTGCTGCAGCCAAATGAGATTCAACAACGAAGTAACCAAGTAAGCAAGCAACCAGGGCGGGCCGGGTTACGTCGTTGTCGACCTGAGGACGGACTTCATTCGGTATGTTATAGAATTAGGTACGTCCTCGTACTCGTGATTCTAGCAAACTGCATAAGTCCAACTGAATTAATGATGTAGTAATAAAGTAGAAAAGAATAACTTACCTATGAACAACAAAAGGTTTCATAGAGACGAGCTCCTGTATGTACTTACTACAGATAAATATCAAGGGACCGGTTAAACTCAAAAACGTAGATTATTGTCCTCGCTCCGAGTATATATGTACAAGGTGCCCCACATTGTGTGAAAGTAGTGCTGGTTGCGCAGCGGGCAGGTAGCATTGCGAATTGTAATAGGTTCCGATCAGTAACGATTAACGAACGGTCATCAAACTGGCTACTTGGACTTAAATATTGCGGTGAGGTTACCACGCAGCAGCGGGCGGCGAGGGCGCGCGGAGGGGTGAGGGGGGGACTACACATCCTTTTATTTGTTTTTGTTGAACTCGTGAACACGATGTTTATTCTTTATTTTGTTAAGTCGTATAAATTTCGCATGCGCATTTGGGACCGAAATGCATTATTTATTTTTAAATGTGTGTTAAATTAAAACATTAGTCTGAGTACTATAATTTTATGTGGGGTGTAACGTACGTTATTTATTATAGTGTATAATGGGTGTACGTAATGCCCACGGATACATCCACATACCAAATATCCGTTCCGTACCCTTCCTCTGTGGAACAACGGTCGGAAACGGAGCGATCGTTGAATATATGAAAGGTCATTCAAGTGATAAAATATTTTTCAAAATTCAAAACAATATACTTTAGGTATTAGGTACTAGAAATCGCTGTCTGTGTCCTGCGGGTGGCTGACCGCCAGTGGAAAAAAAAACTTGAACTCTTCCATGATTCGGAGGATGTATAGGTCCGTCGGGCCCTGTTGTTATCGGTAGATAACACTCGGTAAGCTACATCGAAGACCTTCGAACAGGACACATACTTCCGACACATGGGTTGACCACTATCCTACCATGAGTCCACACTGGAACAGCGTGGTGGAGAATGCTCCAGTCACCGAGAGGCTCGTGTTCCGTGTCCCGTGATGGGCTATGGATCGACCGAAACCAGTAATGTAATATCACAATTAAATGTTATTTAAGTCGCGATGAATGCAGAGATCACAAAATGTTTTCTAAGATCATTTTATTTACTAAGTACTTGTTCCAACCAGTTGCACTGGGGCCGCATGAAAGTCAAGTTTATGTTGTTCGGAAACTTACATTATGATTTTCATCCGTAACTTACGAATGAAACACCTGGTGAAAACCACGTGGTAGTACCTAGACACCTAGGTAGTATTGGCATTCACAATATAGTTCTCACGGACCACACGGGCCGTCGGAATTCAACTAAATGAAGTAAAGTCCAACGTGCAACTGCACTACGTCTCGGCGCCAGGGGAGGTTGTCTAGGATGAATCGATCCAAATTAACATTTTTTCAATACTCTATGTATTTCTTGCTCATACCACCGATTCGGAAAGATGTTTTCTGTGAATTTAATATTGTATTAGTTACTGTGAAAGTGTCGAAGGAGTACAGGTGGATACAGGTGTATCTTTCAATTTACTTAATTTTTTCAGATGGTCGTGACGTTTACCTACCGCACCTTAATCATTACCGTGTATCATCGCCGCGTGAATTTTCATTAACAATTTTACGTGTCGTAGGCACATAGGATCCAGCTAGCTAACTGCTCGCCCACCGCTATCGCCATGCCGCTGCCGAAATGAAAATAACTCTGGAACAGTTAAATGTAATGTTTACTACATGTTCTGGTAATAATTGAATGTGCTCGTGATGTTATAGTACTGCGACAATGCACGAGCGCCGCGAACCTCCGGCCGCTCGCGAGGAATTAACTTGTTAGTTTATGTATCTATAGAATTTATTGGAGCAATCACCGTGCCGATTGTGTCGTTATTGCGCACAGTTTGAGCCGTAAATTAGCGCCGGTCTGAGTGCACTAATTACTCAACCGCTGCGGCCGGCCGCCCGCCCGCTGCAGCCGGACAAATTGACGCGGAAACACATCAATATGTATTATCTATTAATTTATTGTTATACTGTAACGGGAACCGGCGGCCGCGGTCGGCGCGGGCGGCTACCGCGCGGTGCTCGAACGGCCGAAGCTTGGACGTCCATTCGGTCGGTGGACCGCTTCTACTGTAATAGGTAGTTGTCAAGCGGCTCGTTCTCGACTTGCGATTATATAGAGAGATGAAAGGTTTGCGTGGTGACGAATGCTCATTGCTTGTTGAATTACGTAGCAGAATGAAAGCACGTTGTGTAGAGCGTTTTATGGGAATATTAATTTTACTTCTAAGATGGCTTTTTGTTTACTCTGCCAATGAATATTGTATATTTTGTTACCAAGGCAGAGTGTAGTGGCGGTGTAGGGTGCGTGATGACGTGGAATTCAAACTATTGCTTCAGCTGCCGCGGTAGCAGCCGGTAGAAGCCGGTACGACTCGCTCGGGGAGGAGCCGTGTTTATTTGTATTCTGGGCTGAATAGTGCTTGTTTGTCGCTTACACTTATATAATAGGCGACCGTCTCTCGCCAGTGGCAGCAATGCATTTGTGACCAATTTTGAATGACGCATTACTGACGATTACTAACTTCACGATTTATAATATTGAGTTTTCCGAAAAGTTCGTGCCGATATTTATTTATTTATTCGTAACAAAATTTATTACAAATATGGCTGAAACTACCTCTTTTACAATAGGTACAATGTACACATGTCATTTGTTTTCAATAATTGTGATATATTCAGTGAGGTCTCGAGCTACCTACAAGAAATCAGCACGAACAGTCCGGACAACCTTATACTCACTGGAGGGACTAGCCTATGGTAACAGTGCTAGCATCCCCAATGCTCTTATCAACGAATAATAACAAATTAATATTTTATTACCACAGAATACTTACAGGAACTACCAAGTAATAACAGTCCCTTCTACACAGTTCCCTCGTTTACATGAATATACCTATGCAGATGTTATTAAGTATCCAGAATTCGCCTGAGGACAAATATAGAGTTCAAATCAGGGCAGGCGCTTGGCCCATGATGATTATATTTGTAATATATAACTTAACTTTTAAAAATGTATACAGTAGCCCACAGCCGTATGACCCGAGAAAATAAGTTCTTCTCCTAGTTTCGGTGAGGAGTATTTATGTTGTTGTTGAATCAGAAAAAATCGAGCCACGAGCAGGGCAAGGTTTTGTAGTGTTAGAGTGATGCGCTATACCTCGTTCCCCTGCACAGCTTGCACAGCGTTGATAGTTTTCCTTTTAGATTTGTCCAACTATATAGACAGCAGGGGAGAGCCACATGACTGTCATCAGAATTAAATTAATTTAAGACCATAATATTTTTTAAAAAACCTATTCAATGATACCATACCACGGGGTAAAGAAGTGAAAAATATCATTCACGATTTACGCGGAATGTCGGTCCTCTGATTTTTTTTTAATTCGATCCGTTCCCGTGCCACAGTGCCGCTTTCTAGAACTAACAGTGTTTGAGCTAAGTTGTGAACAAACAGTCAGACATGACGAAACTATAAGGGTTCCGTTTTGACTACGGGACCTTAAAACTTGATGCACAGACCAGAAACAAAACTGAAGCGTAACTTACTATACAACCATTATTTTTCAAGATTTCTTACCTTGAGATAATGTAATAGGTATAGGTATTATTGTTAAGTTAGGGATGTTTAGTTGTTAGGTAAGCCGTAACCAAATGTATGAACGCTGGGCTGTTACAAGACCGATTAAGTTTAAATATTTATAATTTGATGTGTTGAAAGTGAAAAAAGAAATGAGTAGGTATATTAAAGGAAGTCTGAAAGGTACTCCGGCACTTATTACAGAAAAAATGGAAGGGAACCGAATGTCGTGGTAAGGGCGTATTATGAGGCGAGAGGAAGTGCATACGGCAAGAGAAATGGATAGGCGAATGTGACCAGGATGGCCAAAGAACAGATGGATTTAGTGTGTGAGGGAAAATATAAAGGATAAGAAAGTCAGTAAAGTTACAGCTAGCAGGGCAGAACTTATAAAAACAACATATGACGCTCACCTAAACAAACTATGATTTCCGGTATGAACATATATTTTTATGGAATGAGGATAGCATACCCGCTCGCGGCGCCATGCTCCCTCCCGTCCGAGGACACCTGTGACAAAATTCGAATGGGACTGTAGTTAGATCATGTTAGTATTCAGAATATCAGAAAGTATATTAGTAAGTATTAATAATTGTCCGTTTAGAAAACGTGGTTGGGCACGGATGTATCGCTAACCCTTAGGACAGGTCGCCTCTAGTAAAGACAAACCGGTAAACTTCAACCGGGTACACAATTGCTGTAAGACAATTATTACAGGACAAAAATAGATGAGGCGGTGGTATACTTCAGTAAAGTGAACATTACATCCCCGGGCGAACCGCACCTGGGTCCACCCATCAAACTACAGACTAATTAAGCTAGTAAACGGAGGTTAATTTATCCGAAAACAATGAAGTGTAGAGTGTGGTGACACAGGGCTACATTTTTTCTTATAAGTTACATTTTACTTTTATTCTTATGGGATCGTTCCATCAACATTACATAACATAACAATAGAATTCTGACATTTTCCCTTCGCTGCGCGCACACCTACACTATACACAGTTTATTCTAGTGCACTACAAACGACGGAATAATGTCACATTGCAGTCTCTCCCATCGGCAATAAGACGCTATGCTCTGTATCTACTAGGTACTTAAAATCGGCAGTTTCGAGTTAGTCGATAGGATCCTCTACCGAGATATTTATTTTTCCAACAAAATTTTTTTGTTATTAGATCTACGTTTTTGTTGCAGTAGCAGTATGTTAATACAAGACGTTCACTGCCATCTATCCTAAGTTCTAGAAACTAACTTCGAGTTGAGGTAGACGTTGTTCATAATTTTACTTTAACGAAAGAGGTTTTGAAACGATAAGCATTTGCTTGTCGTTTCTTTAATTAACTTTGTGTTATAAGAAAATATAATCAAAAGGGCTTTTTTAATTTAACAAGTTGAAATTGGTAAACTAAGTAAGAAAATATTTTTTTAAAAAGAATAGCATATAACGATAAGCTTGGACTATCACTACTGCCCTCTATCGTTACAAGTTTTAACGAGTCATGTATGATTGGGAGAACAGATGGCAGCACAGAAAGGAAGATATATTTCTTGGAGTTTCCAGTGCATAATGTTCGTGGTGTCAAGTCCATGTCTTTTAAAATATTTACGTGTTTAGTTAAGTAATTTTTATGCTTATATGTGTATCTAAGTTGACCGCAAAATCAGATTTTTAAGTTGCTTAAGAAAAATTGCTATCGCCTCTATACAATTATGACCACTCTGAAGTGAAAACTTGAATTTTCTTTGTATAATATAGGTTTCATATGTATTTCTAAAACTTTCGTAATAGCTACATATATATAGTGGCTAATAAATTCATATTTAGGCAGCTGCGCGACGCAACGCGTCTCGTGTTTGATATCGCGCTAACGTGTTTTACCGCAGTCAACGTATTTAATGCCTTCAAAGTCTAAAAGGTAACTTGAGAGCAAAAAATATATCATATCCATTTTATTCCCTACGCCATGAAAATATTGATAAGACCTGAAGTGTTTTGTGAAAATTGCGTAACGTGCCAATAAAAATCACGTGATTTTGTCTTATCTACGTGTCGGTAGTATGTATATGTAGTCGAAAAGATTTTTGTAGTTAGAATTTTCTAAACGAATAGTTTTTTCCAAAAATGCATAGTTTATACACCTTAGCCTTATTATGGCCGTTAGATAGGTAGCGCTCGACAGGACATTAGCCGATTACTTTTAAACTCTAAGGGCGTTACCAGCGCGTGAGTACACAGCGCCAGAAGAATAATATAACATTTTTGGAAACAGATGGCAAATTATAGTAAAAATTATCAGATTTAATACATTTATGAAAAAAATAAGAAGTTTCTCTTCTATGTTTTTCATCCAACTAATTGAAAATTACATCATTTAAATTAAACTCATGACTTTAAAATATTCAATGAAAAAATGCATTCGTCAACGAGTATCGATCTCGGGGCCTCGACTTCGCCCACAGAAATATATATTTATTCAAACCGTCATCCCCTCTTTAAATGCTCCCCTACAAAAGAAACCTGTGCATAACAGAGGAGTATCTCTAGATTACAGATTCAGTAACAGTGAATGAATTGTTGAATGCACAAGTAAATAACGTGCTGAAGTGTAACATGAACGTCGACATCACCATCCAAATAAATACTACTTCAGTTAATATTTTAAGCACAAATCACTAACAGTTTTTATTATAGGTATTTTATACTTTTGTTATTGCCTTCACTGAACTCCCACTGCCTAAACGCTTTCGGCATTAACTCCACCTTTTGTTCTTATCCCTTTGTATGGTTTAAAAAAATGTAAATAGATAAATAATAAATCTACCTACAGAGTCACGTCTGTATACCGTTTTCGTGGAATACGATCGGTACCCAGCCTGGCCCTGGCCAATGTTAACGTCGACGCCCGGGGAGGCTTCCAAATGAGACACGAGAACGTCATGGAAATTGTTATATTTTGTCGTCCCGTTACAAACTTAAATTACAACTTAAGCCGAACTATATTACACGCATCGTTCGCGACTTATCAAACTATAAATACACTAAAGACCTGTACAAACCGCACGAGCGTGGCTCACACCCACACACACGAACACACGCACACACGCAATGGCACGCTTCAATACACGCGCTCAAACACACAAGCATCTCCCTTTTCAGTTAAATTCTCTATTAAATATAAAACTATGTTTAAATATATTAATAAATTCGTCAAAACATTCTGTATAGTTAATAACACACGTAACAATATTTTAAGTAAATACATATTTAAATTTAGGTACAACCTAATACTCTCACAATATATTAAAAACATTTCTGTGAACATACCGAGTACGTATAGTTATTACTTGTGATGAACTGTGACGTCACACTGCGGTACTCTACTACCGATCGCACCGAGTGTCGATAAACTTTACTTTGAACAATTTAAGTAGTCTCTAGCCTCTCGACACGTCCCGGAGGGTATAAGCGACTGTACGTTACACAAGTTAATAAATTAAACAGTTTCAGTCGCAGAGTAGACGCCACGCGTCTTTGCATAGTTTACAAGTTTACAGGCTACTTAAAATAAATGGAATGTTACTCCGCGCTCGGAGACATGTAAATAATTTCTCGAGGCCCCGCTCCGCCTTCCTCTCCCTGAAGCTCCCGGAAATCGATCACTTGCGCGACCGCGAGAGGCACCCGAACGTCGAGTTGCTCAGTTCGAAAACTTCACGCTCGTCACCTCCAGGATGGCAACACCGCCGACGCACTTCGACGGCTCACTCCTAACTTTGTACACAACACAGGAACACGCACCACTACACATAACAGAGGGCGAATAGTGACGACGCTATCAAAACTGGTACCGAATTAAAGAGACTATGTAAACATACACTTATATAACGTATCGTTAGGTGCGAGCCGAGCAGGTCGGCGGTGCGCGGCGTTACGGCGGGCGGTAGTGCAGCTGCGCCGGCGCCGCCGCGGCCGCCGCGCGCTCTACCGCTGGTAGCCTGCGAACATCCCGCACCGTTATTCCCCGCCGCTACACAACCACTATGAAATATGAAGCTCGTAAGTGAACTAGCTCCAAAAATATTAACTGAAACGTATGAAGTAAAAAATTAGAGGTTTACAATTTTTCTTGACAAATACCTTTAAACACCGTTCACAAGTTGCATATTTTGCCGCAGCAATGAGCCAGTGCAATGTTACCGAGTGTCAGAATCGTGACACACTATTAAAATGATCTCATCCATTGGAAGGTTTTACTATTTATCTCCAAAACCTATCATCAGATCTTCACCGTGATTGCGTGGAAGCAACTTGAACTTTACAATCTCGTTTCAAACATCCGAATCGCTCGAATCGTCCTCGATATTCGTTGGCTCGTCTGAACCCAACCCTAGATCAAGGTAAGGTCAGGCCATACTTATCGTAAAAACGCATTGTCATCGGAATTGAATCAATATGTCAAATTTTAACTTCGTACAATAAGAGCAAGTAGTTAAAATGCAACTTGCAAGATTTGTTATAAATAAACGTACTTACAAACATTGCAAAGTAAATAAATCCTTTAAAAAAACGTACAGGGTGATTGAAATCAGCCTCCTTTTTGTGAAGTCTGGTAGGGAATGTTAAATACAGTAGTAGCGAAATGTCGTGTTTGCGCGCTTGTCTAGCGAAGCTACTCCGATCAGTTACGGAAGCTACTGAAAGCATCGCCGGTCATTAGATTGCGCAGAAAGTGAATCATCGAAGGGCTCAACGAGTGCCTATCTACCTACTTAAATAATTTCTGATGACGTGACTGCATGACTAGGTTCAATAACAAATTTAATATGAGTCACAAAAGTAAGATCACCACGCTTAGATTTGTTTCCTCGCAACTGCGATCGAGAGGTTTTTGAAATTGCTGCAATATTATAAATTCTCTCCATTTTCATTCAGAATGACAGAGAGTAACGGAAACACCGAACCCGGTTGGTCGCCGCCCCGCCCAGCCAGGCACCCTGCTCCGGCGTGCGTCAGCTGACTAGAGGGCCTAACGGAGAGCTAACTATGGTGTAGGCTACATAGCAACACCATACTTCAATAACTACGAATAACAATTCAGGAACTATTTAGGAAAGATAACAGAACTAAATCTTTTCGATGCGGGTTACGTCTTTTTAACAGTATCTGAAAGTTTTGGTGAGATATCTAAGACCCTTCACGTCAAAAAAATTCTTCAATATGGTTTTCGCAGATTGGTATCATTGGAATAATAAAATTTAAGGCATACTCGTAGATCAACTCATTTTTACCTGAAGTGTCGTGCGAGCGCCGCCCAGCCTATGGCTCGGTTGCGAAACACTGTCGCATGTTTGCGTCGTTGTTACAAAATTAGAATATTCACGTGTTCCACTGATAGCTGAGAGTGTACACTGCACACGGATAATGTGACGTCACAGTGCAGTGAACCATGGAATCGCGCCTCACAATTGGGACATTATGTGATAGCGTAACAAACGTCACTTTCGACGAAGCCAGCGAGTCTGAAATGCTACATTATGGTCGACCGAAGACGTAGTTAACAATAATCGTATATCTAATGTAACTATCACAGACAGAGGTAAACATTTATTAGCAGAAAGTGAAATATAGCGGAGCGGTGCAAGCGAGCCGCGAGATAAGGCGAGGCTTGAACAAACAGAACGCAACACTGTTGGCAGTTACGTTACCGATATAAACACGACGCCATCCAACCGTTAGAGAAAAGAATAAAGATAGATAAGTTCAGTAAGCGTGCAGCGTGCGGCGTGCGGCGTGCGGCGTGCGGCGTGCGGAGCCGAGCCAGCCGCGGAGGGTGCAGGCTGGGCGGCTGAACGAGAGATTACTGGTAGCTCCCAGAACGTTTAAAGACTTGCGTTAATGCATGCCGACAGTAGGAATAGTGCAAAGACTCTACTGTGTTATCTAAAAAAAATGAACTAGGAAACCTCGCAAGAAGTCACTAAGAACACGCTAGAGAAGGACGAGGAACGATTCGACTCATGTTGTTTTCTAATTACATGTTACCTCGAACCATGACTTTACAAATGTCGGACCATGAAATAAAACAAGTTAAAAGTTATTACTTAATTCGATCAATAGCAAAACAGTAGCCGTCGAGCGTCGCCTTCATGTTAGTAGGAAAGGAAGATCGGAGTCGCTGGCGAGTAGGAGAGAAGACAGGCCTATCGATTTGGATGGTACTTACATGTCGGCCTGGTGTCTGGCGGGCAGCAGCAGCAACGGCGCGCCCCCCGCGCCCCCCGCCGTGCCCTCCACCGCCGCGTACAGCGGAGGCAGCACCTTGTGCGAGTGTGCCTCCACTGCGGACACCACATTCGTTAGACCGAGTTCACTCCACGGCTACAACCCGGCCCACGGCCCAGCGACGGCTACCTACCGGTCAGACCTCCCGCGCCGCCCGAGCGCGCCACCCCGCCGTGCCCCCCTCCCATGCTCTTCGGCTTGCGCTTCCTGGTCTGGATGCCGTCCTTCTTCATGCTCAGTGGCCGGTTCACCTGCGGACGAGACGCGGCGCGATCAGTGTCGGCGGGGAACTCCTCGTAATCTCCCGCCACGCCGTCCTATCATCCTTTAAACAAGCGTATCTACGCGAGGAGATAATTGATAAAAGATTATTTATCTCATTATGAATATTCGTGGTCGCAATGATAATTCTCTATCAGTCGGTAGCCCCGGTCGCGTTTATCTCGGAAGATTAGATGAGACCCTGTGTTTTGATTTTTTATACAGGCCCAATATTTGCCGAGGAGTTCCCTGATAACTGCGACTGCACGGTGCTCCGATTAGATACCTGCTCTGCGTCTAATCAACGCATCGTAATCGATGCACAATCGCGAGCGCGCGTATCGCACTATCTGTCGCCGCGGCCGGTCGCGCCGCTATCGTGTCGTCTTCGTTCATTGATGAACACTCCGCGGTACGTACGTTGTGCAGCTTGTAGTACAGTCCGCAGGCGTTGCACACCGGCTCGCCGCTGTTGTTGCGGCGCCACAGCGTCGTGTTGGAGGTGCGGCAGTTGGCGCACGTCACGCCCACGCGCCGGTTGCCGTTCGTTGGCTGGACATAATGTTATTTCATTTTAATGACAATATCTCGTCGATTCAATGTTCTCGTAGGAGGTGTTTTAAAGAAAATGAAAGGATGCATCAGTATAAACGTAGGAAGTACTCGTATAGTTCCGTTACCAGCGCCTGCTGCGGTTTCGTCTTTTGCCCCTTCAGGGGCGGTCGGTTGACACCGTTGATGCGGGTGTAGAGGCCACAAGCGTTGCAGAGGTAGTGGCCGGTGCCGTCGCGCCGCCACAGCGGCGTGGTGGCGGCCGCGCAGTTCACGCACTCCTTCACCTCGCCCATGCCCGCCATGCCTGTGGAAGGTAACACGATGAGGATTGCCCTGCTTTAAGCGATAACATCAGAGCGAAAAATTTCACAGATATACCAAACGATGTAACGTAATACTGATCAAAACAAGATGGTAGCGGAAGGTGTATTTAACTCACTGGGATCGAAGCCATCGTCGATGGGCAGCAGGTTGTGCGGTGGCCAGGGTTGCGTGGGGTAACTCTCGACCAGAAGCCCGCCCTCGTAACCCGACACCGGCACGTACTCCACGCCGCCGGGCTGGCCCAGGTAGTGCTCGCCGCCCACCTTGTACTGCACTGCGTTACCGTGCGTGTACAGCGTCACCTAGACAGGACACGCCACGCGAGTGAGAGCGAGGAATAGGTGAAACGCGACCCGAGGGCGACGTATATGAAAAATTAAAAGATTGTTCCTGGGACTACAATCGTTGGAGAGATAGTTACCTGCTGCGAGTTAGGGCTGGGTGGCGCCTCGTATACCGCCTGCGATTGCGGCACCACTGAGCCGTACACGACGTGCGCGCCGCGCGCGTTCAGCGACGACGAGGACAGCGTTGGGTCGCTGCGGTACAGCAGCTGGCCCGGCGGAGATTCGTCCCCGCGCCCCGCCGCGCCCGCCCCCCCTGCGCCCCCTGCACCCGCCGGTCCCCCCGCGCCGTACAACGTCAGCAGCTCCTTGTTCCCACCGTACGCGCCGTATGAGCCACCACCGTACTGCGGGCTCTGGCCCGCGTAGTACCCCCCGTGCACAGATGTCACGGGCTGAAGACTCGCATACGTCGTCGGCCGCGGCTCGCCTTCGGCGCGTGACTCATACTTCACCTAAACGAGGCAGATAACGGTAACGGTGTATCGACCACTGACCGACATGTATTTCTATCCAAGCTGTCCCAATTTAAACCTGAACCACTGTAGCTGTTTTTATGTTTTGCAATGTCCAAACTCAGACCGCTAAACTCCGAAATTAATTCCAACAGTGAGTTCATTGCTGCCATACTACTTAATTAAATTGGAATACTAAAGACTAGTCTAATCTATAAGGAAACATAATAGGCAATGTGTAAATTTCATAATACAATGAATTTTAAAGTGAACTTAATCCTGCTTGTAACTACATTGAGCCCGGGTGGCAGAGGGTACTGACGTCAATAAAAATAGTTATAACGATTTCGAGCAACAGTGGCATCGCGGCTACACTAGAGCTGTGGTCAGCGTAACGAAGGAATTTAAACCAAAACACCTTTATAACTATTTCAGCGCTCTATTCCGGGACGAAGCTATAGGTTTATTTCGAATAGTTCAGATCTCAATTTGGCATTGAATGACCACTGAGTCAAATCGACATCGACATCGACATCTACGGTCTACCTCAGACCAATCTCAAACCCCACGAACGCCTTCAACCGTCCTCACCTGCTGGTAAGCCACGCCGACCGCCTGCTGGTTAGTGAGCGAAGTGGTCTGGATCATCTCGAGCGCCGAAGAGGCGGCGACCTGATCCGCCAGGACGGCTCCGTACCGCCCGTCACCCTCGCCCGTGTACACCTGCATCTGCTCCTTCTCCTTCTGCAAGAACGCCTCCTGTCCGTGCTCATCCTGCTCGCCCTCCTGTGTCACGATGACGTGGTGCGGCGTGCCGTAGCGCAGCGCCAGCCCGCGATTGTAGGGCGCGCGCGGCGGCGCGGACCGTGCGAACTGCCCTTGCGGCCGCTTGTCCTGCTGCAGTGGCGGCGGCGCGGCGCGGTACGGCTCCTGCTTGAAGGCGAGGTAGCGCGCCGTCTCCGCCTCCGCGTGCCGCAACCGCTCCTCATCGTATTGCCGCTCCTCCTTGGCGTACTGCTCGTGTTCGAGCGCCTGCTCCGGCGGCTCGTCCTTGACGCCATCATCGTGCACGTCCTCGGTGATGTGACCCGCCGTGGTGATCGTACGCAACGCCCGGCGCGACGTTATCACCGAGTGCTGCTCGGGTTCCGGCTCCCCCGTCCCCTCCGCGCCGCCGGTCCCCTCCGGCGCCAGCTCGCCGATGCGCTCCTCGTTCTTGACCAGCTGCAACGCTTCGCCGTGCGCCTCCTCCCTCTGTTGTTCCTCGACGCGGACCATCGTCGACACGTTCTCCATACCTAGCCGGGTGACAAGAAATGTTCGACCTTACTCAGTTCGGAATTACGACCGCGGATATTTATCACGTCGGTTGATAACTTTAAACAGAAACGCTCGGAGCAGACGACGGACGTGACGCATGTAGTCCTACGCGTCGCGTGGTGGACCGGTGCCGGAGCCCGGTTTTCTGTAGCAGTCACAGAGCAAACAGCGGAGGCTTTGAACCGGAAAAGCGGGCGGAAGTACAAATAGGGTCCGAGCCGGCGCCGGCGCCGCACCGATGTCGTTTTCTAACAACGTATGAACCCGAACAGCGTACGAATCGATGAAATAATGTATGATGCAGAAAATAAATATTAGGAAACGATAGACTCCTACGAATTTGTAGGAAGTGAACTTTAAATTCGAAGAGTATGAGTGTTACGCGGCTGCTGCATCACAGACCTCACTCATCGATGGAAGTCAGACTGCGACGCCCCTGACTGTGTTTGGGTAATTCCCACACAAACGATACAACGCTCTCTGGAGCTCGAGCTTATTAAAGAATGTATTGTATTTTTCAGTCAGAGAACATATAATTTGTGCACACACATACGCCGGAGACCGTAGATATGACATTGTGACATAATGACTCTACAATTGTAATGTATCAATATTTAGCATTGTTTATGTACGTAAATGTATTTATCATTCTCAGTAGTAGCAACGTAATATTACCAACCCGCCGCGCGGCCAGGCCCTGACCGCGCAGTTGACACAGCATTGTTCATGATCTTCCGATCGAACGTACAGAATAGTGCAATACTAAAAATTCTCCTCGTCACTGAGAAAGCCTATGTTTTAGAGAATGGTGTTGGTGAAGGATTCACAGATAATTACTTGCATCATCGATAATACACGACACAAGATAGCCAAGCATAGAAATGTAATGTTTGCATCTAAACGGAGAAATATTCCATTAAAATATGGTCGGAGGTATAATTTCCGGTGCCGAGCTCGGCACCGCACTAGGCCTGCCTTGTTTGTCCTCCCGCGATAGCGGCGGCCGCGGCCCTACATCTTTGATAACGACTTTATTCATATAATTTTTATGGAGCTGCTCCGCGCCCGCGGGCTCATCCGTCTACGTCGACCCGCAACTCGGTAAACAACCTTGTCTGCTATTACTGAACTGATGAACTTAGCGAACGAGGACGATTTTAAGGGTGTTCATCCTTCTTGCAGCCCGAGCCTCCCTACTCGTGAGCCACCCTACTAAATTAAGACGAACGGTCCCATCAGTAGAATGTCGGTGGACTTGTACCACTGTTTAATTCGACGGTATTCATCCATTGACATACGAACATAGCAAAGAATGTCCACTCCGACCGAGCCGCTCGCTTTAGCTCGGGGTGGTATTCGGACCACTGAGCTCTCTGATTTATTTGAAAATCATCGGCCGAGTATTCATGTAGAGTAGAGTATTCATGTCTACAAGGTTCCCTCAACACCACTACCTGTTTATTATTATAATTACCACATAAATATCGCTATCATCATCATCATTATTATCAACTCCAAATAAACATGTAGGTATTAAAAAAAATTAAGCTTTGTTAGAAGGAGTTGTTTGTTATACGTTGGAACACATACGTAGAACATTATATTAGCTTAGCAGCATAATTTCCCCGAAGGTGTGAAATAGAGGATGAAACTTGGTCTGATTTGCGTTTAATGCTGTAGTTAAAATGAAGACGGTAAAAATAAGCGATGGAACTTTTCCCACCCGTACAACGCAAAATGTACAGAGGTACCTAACGTTTGTGAGTTTGTATTGACCGTCATTGGCTTCCGCTAACATTTTTAGAGAGAGATTTTACAGAGGACTGTTCTTTTACAAATAGGTACTATTGTACGCGCCAGGCTCGCGAGCCAATTCTGCCAGTAACCTGATAATTCTATCGTTTAAAAAAGTATAAGAATTTTCTTCTATGAAATTATCATTCCAGAAAAATTCAAAGGTTCCTTTCAAAGGAATCCTTTAATTATTGTACTTACTACTAAAACCTACATATTTTACTAACAGTCGCAGCCGCTCCCGGGCCGACGGCGACAGCTGCTGCACACTATTAGTATATTGTAAGTGTATCAAATATAATGTAACGGAATATACGAACAGCTGAAGTCATTTTACATTTGACTATAATAATTTCTGGTTGGTTATGCGAGAGGTGCTACTATTCACATTTAAACATTTTGATCGAAGCATTAAAGTCGTATTTTATTAAAGAACACAATCGTATACATTTCTAACTACTCAATTAAAAAAATCTTTAAAATACACTACAATTATTGATGTAAGTAAATGGTTTTTATAATGAGTTACAAAATAACGCAGTGATAGCCTAGTGGTTCGAACGTTGGTTCCCCGAACGCGGGGGCGTGAGTTCGAATCCTGCACGCACCTCTAA